>CAUYPK010031093.1:0-15523 GCA_963574355.1 Loris lydekkerianus
TTTGTATTCTGCATTTACTAAGTTTCGCCTGTACCCATTCTAACATGTGACAGGATTATTATATGGATTAAGAGCAAGGTGGCTTCATGTGCTTGGGAATAAATCAAATTTTTAAAATAAATTAGTATACTAGCAGGATAAGTTATTTGACAATATTGATATTTTTATTTTACCTCATATGTATACCTGAGAAATGCAATTGTTTTTCTCTTAAAAATACAGTTTCTCCAACATTTCCATTTAGACCACATAGACCAATCATTCTCTCAAACATGCTCACCAACACCCACATCTATTCTAAATACTGGATAAGAAAAACCAATCTGGGCTAGGCACACTGGTATATGCCTGTAAGTCCTAGCTACTTGGGAGGCAGAGGCAGGAGGCTTACCTGAGTCCAGGAGTTCAAGATTAGCCTGGACAACACAGTGAGACCCCCCATCTCTTATTTAAACAATTTTTTTTTTTTTGCTGAAGAAAGAAAAATTAATCTTCTCTGGTACCACATTTCATCTCATGGCTGATTAGGATGTTAGTGTCTAACCATTAACAGGCATAAAATCAAATCAAAAGATAAAGTATACTCTTATAAAACTTTATTTAGATCAAACAATGCATTTTTGCTCTACTTACCGTATCCCAAATCTGAAGTTTTATCTGTTTCCCATCAATAGTTATCATTCGAGCACCAAATTCTACGCCTGAATAGAGTAGAAAATGATTTGTTACACAAACTAGTTGGCATATTACAGGATTAAAAAACAGAATGTCTATTTTTAGGACATGCTTTAATAAATACAGCACCTAGTCTTAGAAAATATATAAGCCAAGGCAAAGGTGCTAATAAGACATAAGCTAAGGGCATAATTAAAATACTGAAGTCTGGAATAGTCAGCATTAAGAAATCAATTATGGTGTCTTCATGCTTCACATGCTCAGTAACATAGAAACTAAGGAAAAGATCCAAGAGCCATAATTATTAGTTAAAAATATTAAATACGATTTCTTAAAACTATAATAATATAAAAACCACTAACTAGGACACATGAATTTCAACATCACAGTCTTGATTCCCTGAATGGATAACCAAGGAGGAAAGAAATCTCTATATCAGCTTACCGGATATAACCACTGTTTAAATATACTTCTAGACAGTGCTCCATGAATAATAACACACACAAAAATAAGTACACAATTTTTAAAATGAAAACATATTAATGCTGTTCTGCAATTTGTTCTTTATCTAAAAAATGTGTTATGGGCAGCACCCATAGCTCAGTGGGTAGGGGATCTGGCCACAAACACCAAAGCTGGTGAGTTCAAACCCAGCCCAGGGCCAGCTAAACCACAATGATGGCTGCAGCAAAAAAACAGCTGGGCACTGTGGCAGGCACCTGTAGGCCCAGCTACTAGGGAGACTGAGGCAAGAGAATCGCTTAAGCCCAAGAGTTTGAGATTGCTGTGAGCTGGGACACCACAGTACGGTCTACCCAGGGTGACAGCGTGAGATTCTGTCTCAAATAAATAAATAAATAAATAATAAAAATAAAAATATGTCATGGACATTATTCTACACAACAAACGTCTTGCAAATTAATGAACATAAAACTACAGCATTATTTTTGAGGTCCGTACAACATTACTTTGTGTATAGATAATTTACTAAATTGGTACTCTATTTAGGTAGGTACAAATTTAGGCTATTCCCCTATTTTCACTAAATAGTGAGTGCTGAAATGTATTTCTAGCAAACATTTTTCAGCTTACTATAATTTTAGGCAAATTACAGGAAATAGGATTGCAGGTTAAAGGAAATACAGACTTTACATTCGCAAGTTAACTACTTTGGCTTTTTAACTTAAATTTATCATCTTTTGGAAAGTATTCATTCAATTATCAAAATAGGAATGAAATACAGGGGATAGTTTTAGAATAGCAAACAGCTGTAACGAGGCCTCTGAAAGTGGTATATCACTTACACTAAATCACTGCTGTCTGCAGTGTGTTCTATCAGTTTTTACATCACTCAAGATTAAGCGAAGAACACACACAATCCCCAGAAACTAGATGTCACCCTGGCAGATCAACAGCTTTTAGTTTCTCAGAAAAGCATTCACTGCCCAATGTCAGAATTCCATTTCAGTATATCCTGTAAGTCCTCCAACTGTGATTAGGAGGTGAGAAAGAAAGGTAATTTGTCTTCACATGATATAAAACTTGATGAGGCTTTACATTTTATTTTAATACAGGCATAGTTAATACCAAGAGACTAAGGTGATGTTCATGTTTCTCAAGCTCAGAAATACAGGAAAGCTAGAAAAAATGAGACCCAGAAGTCGGCCATGCACTCAAAAATAGAAAATTGTAAAACTGTTCCACATACAACTATATCAGTCTACACAGATTATACCTGTTCTGTGCCATGGAGTGGGGACACACACAAAACCACTACCTATGACATGAAAATGAATGTAGTTGAGGGAAGAAACCAGTTGCTAAGTATAATACAAATATTCTTTGAAATATCCAGTATTTAACAGGAATATACTTGAAGCATAAAACCCTACATGTAAGCAAGATATCTGACAGAGTGCAAGTCTTTTCATGAATCTCTTGTTTCTACCAGAAGACTAGGGGGAGAGAAAGAAATTCTATTTTTCTCTTCATTGTCATGGATGAGCTGGCTATTAACCACAACCCCAAACCATCTGCATCACTCACTGGGATTGAAAATTTCTTGAATTCAATGCATAACGTACCAAATTTAACAAAAAGCAACTATGAACTAGAAACACACACTGGAACACCTCTAATACCAACGGTAGTAGGCAGGCAAGGGCAAGCAGAGGCTCCTTCTCTAGAACTGACATCTTGAGCAGAGGAATAGACACTGAAACTGACAGGTGACCATCCACCCCAGCAGAGGAAAGGCTGATAAGACAGCCCCCACCGCAGGACTGCGATTAGAATTCCTGCTTCCTGGCCTCTAAGATGCTTTACTCCCTTCCATTCCCAAGCCCCAAGTCTCCAACATACTGCAAGTTGTACTCCAGATATTCCACTCCAGATATTCTAGAATATTCCCTTTTGCTTAACTTAGCCAAAATTGTACTATGTATGTTTATTTCTTTATTCAAAGTAAACAAAGCAAGGTTGGTGAAGCTCAAAGTCTTCAAACCAAGACTTTGCCTCTTTTAAAAAATATATACAATTTAAAATAAACCTGTCAGCTCAGTGCCTGTAGCTCAAGCAGCTAAGGCACCAGCCACATACACCAGAGCTGGCAGGTTCCAATCCAGCCCGGGCCTGCCAAACAACAATGACAACTATAACCACAAAATAGCCAGGCGTTGTGGCGGGTGCCTGTAGTCTCAGCTGCTTGGGAGGCTAAGGCACTGTGTGCCCCTGACACACAATAAGTATCCAGGGTGTCAGCCATAGGCGTTCGAGGTTGCTGTGAGCTGTGACGCCATGGCAGGCTGGCAGGCTACCCAGGGCAATGGCTTTACGCTCTGTCTCAAAATAAATAAAATAAAATAAAATAAAATAAAATAAACCTGTCATAGAAAAATCAAGAATTTTTTTTTCTTTTGAGATAGAGTCTCAAGCTGTAGCCCTGGGTAGAGTGCCGTAGCATCACAGGTCACAGCAACCTCAAACTCTTGGACTTAGGAAATTCTCTTGCCTCGGCCTCCATAGTAGCTGGGACTACAGGCGCCTGCCTCAAAGCCTAGCTGGTTTTTTTTGTTGCAGTTGTCATTGTTGTTTAGCTAGCCCAGGCCGGGTTTGAACCTGCCAGCCTCGGTGTATGTGGCTGGCACCCTACCCACTGAGCTACAGGGGCTGCCCAAGAATGTTTCTAAAGCAGGGAAATGTCATAATACAACTGATGCTTTAAATTCATATAATAGGGTCAGGACAGAGAATTAAAAAACCAGAAGAAACTTCGAGGCACAAAATAAAGAATAGTGGTAGGAAAAAATATATACATACATGTCTGAAGGAAAAACTGACAAGTGCTGTCAAATTATTGAAAAACTGACAAGTTCTGTCAAATTATTGAAAAACTAGGATTTTTGTTTTCCCATTAAATGAAACAAAAACAGACTCAATTTGAGGGTCAGTAATATAGTTATTTCTCATTTACCTTCTTATGACTGGGTCCAGTGTAGGTTTTACCCTTGTATTCTATGTGGCAAAAGAAAATACTAAATCCTAATGTGTCCTGGAAATCTCAGAAATAAATACAAAAAAACAAAACCTGTGTTCTCTTCTGGATTGCTGGAATTTTTAAATCCTTTAAGTGTGTATATGCTTGAGAATCTCATTTAGAAAGGTTTCCTTATCTTTTGATATGGGACAAATCACCATTTCCTATATCCTCAAGGCTCTCTCTTCCAGATACATTTTCAATTAATAGTGAATTGGCTGCAGAAGAAATTTTCAGTGGAGTCAAGACCTCATTTACCTGACATTGTCAGGAGAGATGCTTATTTTTTTAGATATTTTATTCATTTCCAACTTTCCACAACAAAATACTCTGAATGCAAGACACATTTTTCTAATTGTCTCCAAATCATTATTACCCTTCCACAGTAATTATATCATTTACTTAGCACTTGTTAACAGTACATACTAGTGTGACCCCATGTAAGTTATTAAATCCCTTCTTATGTCTTATATTCAGTTTCCTCATCTGTAAAATGATATTTAATGATTCCATTCTCATGAAGTTTCTTTGAAGATTAAAAGGGTTATTACATGGAAAACAGAACACTGCCTGACACACAATAAGTATCCAGGGTGTCAGCCATAGTTCCCATTATTCCATATTATGCATCAGAATTTTTGAACTACCACCCACATGACTAATGATGGCAGACTCTGTCAGAGAGGGTTACCTGCCTAAGCCAGGAGACTGTAGAGGTAAAGAGATGTGCAGAGGGGAGAACGAGGCTCATTCCCCTAGGTAAGGCTGGGAATGTCCACTCAGGCTTCTGTGTAATGTCAAGGCTAGAACCTCCAAGCTGCTGGGGCACACAGTGGGGATGTCAAAACAGACTATAGAACCAGGTATCAAGCAAAAAGCCATGCCTATCCCCCCGTAGATGCTATGAGAGTATATCTACCCCAATGTCCTGTTCCTGGAACTTACACACTGTAGGGGTTCAAAATGGAGGCTTGTGGGAAGATGGCCTGATTTTTCCTAATTCTAGAAATAAAGGAAAACTATATGCAAAAAGTAATGTCCTTAATTTTCTATAAGAAACAAAATAGCAAACACCATACTTACTGGTAAAAGAGTAGAGGAATTCAAATTACACTGAGAAAAATATTACAATGTCTTCAACTCAGAAATTATTCTAGAGGCCAGGAGCAGTGGCTTACGCCCGTAATCCCAGTATTCTGGGAGGCCTAGGGAAGAGGATGGCTTGAGGTCAGAGGTTTCAGACCAGCCTGAATAAAGTGATACCCCATTTCTACTAAAACCTAAAAAATCAGCTGGGTGTGGTGGTATATGCCTGTAGTCTCAGCTACTCTGGAGGCTGAGGTAGGAGGACCACTTGAGGCCAAGAGTCTGAGGTTGCTATGAGCTAGGCTGAAGCCACTTAACTCTAGCCAGAGTGACAAACCTAGACTCTGCCTCGGCAAAAAAAAAAAAAAAGAAAGAAAGAAAAAATTATTCTAGAGATTTTGTTCAAAAATTACAACTAAGAGGTATAAATATTAGCTAGGGAAAAATGTAATTTACAGGTAAGACCAAACTGTCTACCTACCAGTGATTTTCAACTGGTATGCCATGAGAGGGTTGTAGGTGAGCCTTGAGAATTTTTAAAGATTAAGTTGTTTTTGAAAGAAGTTCAAAGCACAGTAAGTATATCCCCATTTTTACTCTTTTTTTTTTTTTTTAAGCAACATAATGAAAGCATGCCATAAAGTTTAACTATAGGTTCAAGTGTGTTGTGAGATAAAAAAGTTGAAAAACACTGACCTAAGGCATGCAAAATAATTTAACAATGATGAAAAGAATCTACTCAAAAATAGCAACAAAAATCATAAAATACCCAAATGTAGAAAAGGCCTAAATGAACAGAACTGTAAAACTTTGCTAAAGAGCATTTAAGAAATTCTAAATATTATGTAGAAAATCTGAATACTATGAAAACACATTATCTCCAAATTAACTAATAAATTTAATGAAATTTTCTTCAAATTTAAAAGTCTCAGGTTAGTCATGATGGTTCAAATACTCCAATCCCAGCACTTTAGGAGGCTGAAGAATAAGGATCTCTTGCACCCAGGAATTCAAAACCACCCTGGGCAATAAGCAAGACCCCATCTCAGGGAAAAAAAAAAAAAAAAAAATTAGCCAGGTGTAATAGCAAGCACCTATAATCTTAGCTATGCAGGAGACTTAGCCCAGAGACTGAGGCTACAAAGAGCTATAATCATACCACTGCACTCCAGAATGGGCAACAGAGTGAGACCTTGTCTCAAAAACAAATAAATAAATAAATAAACAAACAAACAACAAATGTGAAAGCCTCACTAAAAGCTTTGTAACTTGGCAAAATGAAGTTCATCTGGAAAAACAAATGCACAGGAATAATCAATAAAACTTAGAAGAAAACACTAATCAATATTAAGTATACTATAAGGTTACTATAACTATCACAGTATGATAATGCCTCATGAAATAGAAAAAAAAAATATGAACAAAGTACATTTTAGAGTCCCCAAACAGGCTTACTTACATATGGAGGTTTAGAATATGACAAAGGTGACACAGTTCGAACAGGAAAGAATACATAGCTTATTTAACTAATGGTGTGGGCCCACACATTATATAGGGATTAAAGAAAACCATATACATGACCACATACCAGATTAAGTACAAATTTATCATATTAGAAGAATACTTAAGAGAAAACATATGACTAGGTATGGTGGCTCGCACCTATAATCCCAGCACTCTGGAAGGCCAAGGCAGGAGGATTGCTAAAGCTCAGGAGTTTTGAGACCAGCCTGAGCAAGAGTCTCTACTAAAAATAGAAAAATTAGCTGGGCATTGTGTTGGGCATCTGAAGTGCCAACTATTCAGGAGGCTGAGACAGAAGGATATCTTGAGTCAAGGAGTCTGAAGCTCCCATGAGCTATGACGCCATTGTACTCTGGCCTGGGACACAACCAAACGCTTGTCTCAAAAAGAAAAACAAACAGACAAAAAAACCCAACAAAAAACCAAAACAAACACACACCAAAAAACCCTAGACAATACATGCAATTTCTGCACAGAGGAGTCTTCTTCAGCAAGGCCAGAAAGCCATCAATGGATTTGATTTACAAAAAAAAAACCTAGTAGTAGAAGGGACAAAGATATAATAACAGGTAATTCAAAGAGAAGATAGATAAGTAGTTCTTAAACAAAAAAGTATGTTCAGTCTTGCTAAAAATTAAAGTGAAAAGTAAAATAACAACCATTTTTTGTTTCTCTGATTCACAAATATTAAAAACATGAGTAAGTTGCAGTAAAGGAAAGAGTGAGGTGGACTAAGTACTTCAGCTCATCAGCCGGGAGTGTGTGGATTAGATCAGCTCTGTGTGTTTCAGGAATACATTTAAAAGCTCTAGAAGGCAACAACACATGCCAAAGGGTTCACAGTGCTTGCTAGAGGCCAAAGTTATGGAGGATATTTAACTTTCTGTAGATTTTTACAATATGTTCAGAATGATTATACCCTCAGAGGAAAATATATTTACATTTTAAAAATCAGCTAAGTAGACTTTGTGAGATCTTCATTACATATTCAAGTGATCTTTTAAGTTATTCTAGTTCTTGGCCATGTTGTTCTAAATAACCCAAATTACCAGAAAACTGAATTCCAAAGAAATGAGGTGTATTTTTTAACTGACTTCCTGTGGGACACCTAATGGAAGAAATGATGCTTCAATTCTACCACCTTTTCCCCAAAAGTATACTTTCACTTCTGGTCATCATTTCTTATAAGGAAGGAAGTGAGGGAAATGGGTAGGAAGATGGAATCAACATATAAATGGCCTAATGTAGACCAATGTTTGTCACATTGTCCATCAGCAGGCAGTGAAATAAATGTAGTAGGAATTAGTGGACTGTAGCTAGCACCATCTGTAAAACAACATAACTGAATAGTAGAAAACAAAGGAATGCAAGCATCAAGCACTACTTGCTATGTGAAGCTTTCCTCTCAGTATATTCATTTTGTAATATTTATTTATTTATTTGAGACAGAGTCTCACTCTGTCTCCCTGGGTAGAGTGCTATGGTTTCACAGCTCACAGCAACCTCAAATTCCTGGGCACAAGTAATTTACCTGCCTAAGTCTTCTGAGTACTTGGGATTACAGAAGCCCGCCACAACACCTGGCTAGTTATTCTTTCTTTCTTTCTTTTGTTTTTTTGGAGAGTCTCAAGCTGTCACATGGGTAGAGTGATGGTGTCATCATAGCTCACACAACCTCCAACTCTTGGGCTCAAGCGATCCTCTCGCCTCAGTTTTTCTTTTAGTAGAGACGGGTCTGAGTCTTGCTCTTGCTCAGGCTGGTCTCGAACTCCTTAGCTCAAGCAATCCACCCACCTTGGCCTCCCAGAGTACTAGGATTAAAAGAGTGAGCCACCATACCCAGCCTAGTTTTTCTATTTTTTAGTAGAGATGGGGGTCTCCCTCTTGCTAAGGCTGGTCTCAAAGTCCTGAGCTCAAGCAATACTCCTGCCTCAGCACTCAGAGTGTTAGGATTACAGGCACTCTGCCCGGCTCATTTAGCAATATTTATTGAGTCCCTACTGTATAACCAGGTGCTGAGAATACAACAATAGTCTAAATAGATAACTACTTGCTGTCATGGATGTTACTTTATACTGGTAGGAAATAATTTGCTTACTTATATTTACTTCTATAAAAAGTTTAGAAGATAAATACATCTGGGAGGATGAGTATTGGTGTGTATGTGGGTGTGTTCATGAGAGAAAAATCAGAAACTATTTGCACGTTAAGTTTGAGAAGTTCCTGGACATCCAAGAAAGATGTTGAGTAAGTAAGCGGAAATGTATACGGGAAGGGGCTGAGTGGAGCAGATTCACAAAGGAAATGAGGGGAAAGAAACCGGAAACAGCAAATATGGAAAATTACTTTGGAGAACTTTAATCTAAAATGAGAGAAAAAAATGGACTAATGAAAAGTAATCATCAAAACTGAAAAAATTAGTGATGCTTAGAAGAAAAAAAATTATTAAAGCCAGAGTCCTCAAGGAGAAGCCTTGGAAGGAAGTTAAGAGTTCACCCACAGCAGCAAAGAGAGGCCAAGTTTATGGACACAGCGCATGTAAGGGGGTTGATCGATAGTGGAAAGCTTTGAAAATGCTCTTCTACTTGCTTCTTTTTTTGAATGAAATAGACACCAAGGCTATCAGCTGAGGGTAAACATGAGGAAGGCAGTGCATGCTTACAGAGCAAGAGGAAAGCAGGATCCAGTTCTACAGGAACAGGGAAGTGCAACTGTCAGGCAGTACTAAGGGATTCCATCTTAGTGTCCAAGGAATTAAAAGAGTTAGCATGGCTCTGTTTTTCTCTAGCCACGTCTAGCTATACACATCGGCATGGAGAGTAGACATGAATTTAATCTATGGTTTGGCCACAAGGCTCTGATGAAGCAAGAGAGGGACAACGGGACTGAGTATATGCAGGAATGATTATAAACGCATAGCAGTCAGAAGTGAAGCTGAGTAAGGAGGAAAGAAAGAACGTGAGAGAGATGAGAATGAAAAGACGGTAAGATCAATAAATTATAGCTCTGATGGGGTAAAAAAACAAACAAACAAAAAAACAGGCAACAGTAGGAACTAGAGCTGTTTGAGTATCCCGCCCATCACTTTGGAAGGATGGGAGGGATACTCGAACAGCCAGATATGTAAGACTGAAATTCTGGAATGGTTCCAGACTCTGGTTAACGACAAGGTCCTGCGAGTGACAGCGCCAATGAGTAGCTGACGCAGGGTAGAAACGAGATCCCTGGAAGAAGCAGTAAAGGCACTGAAAAGCCAATGAGTGTGGTTATGTGCTCAAATGTGTGCACAGGGCAGACAAAATATATTTCTAGCTGGATAATCACTATTTATAAACCTCTCTCCCTGCTTTTCCAACTTTAATGCTCATATGAATCACTTAGAAATCTTGTCAAAATACAGATGATAATTCAGTAGATTCCATAACAAGCTCCTAGGCAATCTGAACACTGCTGGTCCAGGGCAACAGACCATGAACCATCTTTTGAGCAGTGAAGCTCTCGTGTGGACTTTCAATGTAACCAGGTCTGCGAAACTACAAACTGCTTTTCAGATTCATATCTTAATTCTTACTGACAGAGGCAGTCAAAAGGTGGAGTATTTTTGAGTATTTCCTAACCTCTTATGGTCTTTTATTTTCTCTTTTTTATCATTTAGTATTTTTTTAAATTTTTGTAGAGATAGTCTTAGTTTTTTGCCCTCGGTAGAGTGCTATGGCATCACACAGCTCACAGCAATCTCCAACTCCTGGGCTTAGGCTACTCTCTTGCCTCAGCCTCCCGAGTAGCTGGGACTACAGGCGCCTGCCACAAAGCCAGGCTCATTTAGTACTTTCTTATTTATAATCCAACCTTAAATTTTCATTTTCACCTATTCATCAGGCAGAAGCAAGCATTCAGCAGAGTCCAGATATTCCTGTTTCAGCAAACATTCCAGTGTTCCTTTTAAAACTATGTGATAATCTGCTAATCATTTTTCTGTCTAAAAAATAAATTGTTAAGTGTCTGAACACAATAACTAAGAAAATGCCACCGAAGGCTGTTAATCAATTCTATGAAAATATTTCAAACTGTATATAAAACCAGTACATTGTACCTTATGACTGTATTATTGTAAACAGCTATGATTTAATAAAATAAAATAAAAAAATTAATTGTTGTGATGGTTGCCAAGAAAAAAAAGCCAGTATAGGCTTCGTGCCAATGAAAGCAGAAGCATGAATTTACGATCATTACTGCTTCCACTGGTCTTCATTTAGCTTGACTGAATGAGCAGCTGTATTGAATGCCCTACCAGCAAGTGTATATAACACTATATAAGTGGCAGTGGCAGGAAGGGGTGAAAGACCAACTGGGTCAGCCTTTACTTTGAAAAATGCTTTTTTTTTTCTTTTTCTTTTTTTTGTTTTTTGGAGACAGAGTCACACTTTGTCCCTCTTGGTAGTAGAGTGCCAGGGCGTCATAGCTGAGAGCAACTTCAAACTCAAGTGATTCTCTTGCCTCAGCCTCCCAAGTAGGTGAGATTATAGGCGCCCACCACAACACCTGGCTATTTTTAGAGATGAGGTCTCACTCTTGTTCTGGCTGCTAACTCCTGAGCTCAGGCAATCCACCCACTGCGGTCTCCCACAGTGTTAGGATTACAGGCGTGAGCCATTGTACCCAGCCCCTATGCCTATTTCTGGCAAAAGCTGAAGCCCATCCTCTCTACTGGGTGCGCCATCACAACTTAGACATTTATATATAAGATTCAATGAGAGGGAAGAACTTTTTTTTTAGTATCTTATACCAAAAACTGTGTGGATAGCTGTCTTAGGGTTGAGTCATACCTAAACTTGGCAACCAAGGTTTCAAATATGATTGAGCAAAGAGTAGATCCTACACAGAAATGAGCTCACAAAGTTAAACAAAGTTTCATGACCAGCATAAAACATGCCTGTTTTACTCATCATGACAGCATATGCTTGAAACTATCAAAATTAAAATGGAATATGGATGTTCTTACTGACAATGTTTGCTAATGAAAGACTTCAATATATGCACAAAGTATATGTGGCTTAGATAAAAACTATTAATTGATCTAATAATTTGATTCAAAAGCTCTAATTCTGATTTGGTATTTTAAAAATACATAAGGTATGAGAATCAATATACTGTTAAGTGGGTTTGGTGCCTGTAGCTCAGCAGCTAGGCACCGGCCACACCGAGGCTGGCGGGTTCAAACTCGACAACTACAACAAAAAAAACAGCCTGGTGCTGTGTTGGCACTTGGGAAGCTGAGGCAAGAGAACTGCATAAGCCCTAGAGTTTGAGGTTGCTGTGAGCTGTGACACCACGGCACTCTACCAAGGGCAACATAGTGAGACTTTGTCAAAAAAAAAGAAAAAATTCATACACACACACACACACACAGTTAAGTGGCACCTTAATAACATCAATAGAAGATAATCTCAGTGGCTAAAAAGATTCACTAAACAATTAGTTGTACAGCATATAACTAGATTTCCAATTCCTTTCTTTGTTATTTGACTAATTTCTAGTTGTTAATGAGCTGCAGCAACAGAAAAATAATCTAGATAGGTTCTTTAGCTCTCAAAATGTAAGTATAATTTTTAAACAAATAAAAACTCCATCATGCCTGTAATCCTAGCACTCTGGGAGGCTGAGGTGGGTGGATTGCTTGAGCTCACAAGTTTGAGACCAGTCTTAAGCAAAAGATCCCGTTTCTACCGAAAAAATAGAAAAACTGAAGCAAGAGGCTTGCTTGAGCCCAGGAGTTTGAGGTTGCTGTAAATTATGATACCATGACTCTACCCGGGATGACAGCTTAAAACTCTGTCTCGAAAACAAACAAACAAACGAAACTGTGAAACGGTATAATTACCTAATTTTTTTCCACTCATTTTAATTTTCTACCTTTGTGTATTAATAGAAATTAGAAATCACTATTTTAAATAATAACAATTAATATTTGTTAACTATTTCTTACCAATAACTATACTGTTTACTTTTTACAACTAAGGAAACATAAAATACCCAAAGATAGTTTCTTTTGGTTGATAATTACAAGTAACTCTAGTGTATCTACCATGTTGCAAGGCACTTTATTCCAATGCTTTTATTAACTCATTTACTGCTCATGATAACTTGTGTCATCAGTATTACTTTAAATGAAATCATACATGTTAATATCTAACCATTTTTACAAAGTTGGGTAATCATTTTTACTATATATATTTTTTAAAAAGTTATAGAGACTAAACTCTACATAGCAACAAATCTAGTTTCACAGGTTTCAGAATCATCACAAAGAGAAAGGTCCCTCTAGCATCTTCCACTTAAACTATCAAAAGCTTCCAAAGCTTCCCATCTCTTTTATTAATATAAAACTTACCAATAGTAAGGTCGTGCACTGGCTGAAACCTCTTGTCTGTAAACTGTAGCAATAAGCATGATTTACCAACACCTGGAAGGTAAAATAATATATAGATATTAAGAGAGAAAGTACACAGAAATTAAAAAACAAAAAGCACATGGAAAGGAGTTAGTCAGGGTTTCTGGAACTCCGTGAAAAATCTA
The DNA here is from genome assembly GCA_963574355.1 of Loris lydekkerianus. Classification (NCBI taxonomy): domain Eukaryota; kingdom Metazoa; phylum Chordata; class Mammalia; order Primates; family Lorisidae; genus Loris; species Loris lydekkerianus. The sequence goes on from CAUYPK010031093.1 coordinate 13,397, forward strand.
CTGTGATTTCTCAATATTCTGTAACTTCTTAGGAAATTAGAGGACTCATGATTTAGGTGGAAGCTGTTAAAAAAAAAAAAAAAAGTCACAAATACCTTTTTTACCCTTTCTTATTCACGTCAACATTTCAACGTGAAAAATAAATGCAATGGTTAAACTCCTATAAGACAACTAAATCTCCTTTATCAAGCATGTATACAGTACAGTTTTTGTGCATGTTTGTTTTTTGTGTAACAGTGTAAATATTTAAAGCACAGTATTAGTTCATTTTATCGTACTTTCCACAACAAATAAATAAATAAGATAAGCAGTTAAACGTCTGGGATCTACTTTTCAGGGAAAAGCTGCTTGCTCTATTTTGTCACTAATTCATTTCATGAGCAACTGTCATCTGTTTTGCTTTTCTTCATACTAAAATTGACCATTAAGGTAATGAATAACTTCAACATTCCTAAATTCAAAGGAAAATTTTCTTTCTTTCTTTTTTAGAGACAGAGTTTCACTTTATAACCCTCATTAGAGTGCTGTAACATCACAACTCACAGCAACCTCCAACTCCTGGGCTTAGGTGTTCCCTTGCCTCAGCCTCTCAAGTAGCTGGGACTACAGGTGCCCGCCACAACGCCTGGCTATTTTCATTGTTGTTGCAGTTGTCACCGTTGTTTGGCAGGTCCAGGTGGGGTTCAAACCCGCCAGCCTCAGTGTATGTGGCCTACACCCTATCCACTGAGCTATGGGCACGGCCCAGTGATTTTTTTTTTTTTTTTGTAGAGACAGAGTTTCACTTTATCACCCTCAGTAGAGTGCTGCAACATCACAGCTCACAGCAACCTCCATCTCCTGGGCTTAGGCGATTCTCTTGCCTCAGCCTCCCGAGTAGGTGGGACTAAAGGCACCCGCCACAACACCTGGCTATTTTTTTGTTGCAATTTAGCTGGGGCCAAGTTTGAACCAGCCACCCTTGGTATATGGGGCTGGTGCCCTACTCACTGAGCCACAGGCGCTGCCTCAGAGTGATATTTTAGTACATCTACAGAATGTGTAACAATCAAATCAGGGTACTTAGCATATCCGATCACCTCAAACATTTACCATTCTTTTTTTGTATGTGTCTGGGACGGTTCAAAATCCTCTCTTCTAGATATTTAAAAATACATATAATGATATATATATACTATATATATATCATATACAATAAACTAAATATTATATACAATAAACTAAATACACAATATATATAATGATATATATATATCACATATATATATCATATGCAATAAACTAAATACATAATAAATTTTAACTATAGCCACTCAACAGTACTATAGAATAGTAGAACTTATTCTTATTCCTATCTAGCTGTAATTTTGTATCCGTTAACCCACCTGTCCCTATCCTCTCCTTTGTCCCCACACTTATACCCTCTGATAACCACATCCTACTCTCTAGTGCAAAGAGCTCAATTTTTCTTTTTTTTTGAGACAGTCTCACTCTTTTGCCCAGGTTAGAGTGCTAAGATCAGCCTAGCGCAAAGAAACCTCAAACTCCTGGGCTCAAGAGATCTTCCTGCTTAGCCTCTTGAGTAGCTGGCACTACTACACAGAACTAATTTTTTCTATTTTTAGGAGAGATGGGGGTCTTACTCTTGCTCAGGCTGACCTGAAACCCCTGAGCTCAAGCCATCCTCCTGGCCTGATGTCTTAATTCTGTGATAATCACTGTTCTTCTATGCAACCCTGAAATAATGGTGGTCTTCCTTACCACGCTGCTTTGGTTACCAAATTTACTCCCACAGCCTCAACCTACTTCTTTAAAAAATTTTCATGTTAATAGATTTAGAGAATACAAATGGATTTTTGTTACATGGACGAACTGTATAATAGAGAAGACTAGGCTTTTAGTGTCCTCATCACCTGAATAATGCATAGGGCAGCCAATAGGCAATTTTTTATCCCATACCCACCTTTCACCCTCCCTCATCTGAGTCTCCAATGTCTATTGGGTCACTCTGTATGGCCACGTGTACCCACTGCCTAGCTCCCATTGTTTGGTCCCTCCGTATGGCCACGTGTACCCACTGCCTAGCTCCCATTGTTTGGTCCCTCCGTATGGCCACGTGTACCCACT
>CAUYPK010031094.1:0-40297 GCA_963574355.1 Loris lydekkerianus
ATTGTATGAAGACATTTGTATTCTGCATTTAGTAAGTTTCGCCTGTACCCATTCTAAGATGCACCGTAGGTGTGGCCCCACCAAATATTCTCTTAGCAAATTTTTAAGAGTACAATACATTATTGTTGGCTATAGATATGATTTTCCACAGCAGAAATCCCCAGAGCTTGTTCATCTTGCTTAATAAAAATATTTTGCCAGTTGATTAGTAAATAGGAGTTCCCCATTTACTTGGCAAGAGAGGCACCATGATCAGAGTTGTGTTTTGAAGGTGACATACTACTATGTAGTGGACAGCTTGTAGGAAAACAATAATGGATGTGGGAAATTAGGAGATTGCTAAAAATAAAGATAACATTGACTCATTCTATTTTCCCACATTCTTTGCTTTTATCCTTTTTTTGTGTTTAGCATTGTGCCTCGATTGATATGTATTGGTTTAAAGAATAATAAAAGATTCATGAAGGAATAAGTCTAGTTATGGTTTGGTGCAGGAGAAAGACTCAAACCCGCTGTCCTACATGTCTTCAGGTTTGTGTGGTTTGTCCCTGATGTCCATATTCAGTTTGAACAACTCAATAGTTCTATAGCATCATTGAAATACAGAGACAAAAATGTTCTAAAAATAACAAATCACTTATTGATGCATTAAGGAAAGAAGTTACAGAAGTTATAGGCATGTAGGGCAAACATCCCATATCTCAATCCTTAAGGACCAGTAAGTGATTAAGCAAAATTAAAGGTCTGATTAAGACTGCACAGGGTATAAAGATTCCTGAGGTTCTTGGTAATTATGCAATAGAAATTTAATCCAAATTGGCAGGAAATTAGTCTTTGAAGGATAAGAAGATGATAACTGGGTCAGTTGACAATATGGTACAAATATTTTGTCTAAGCTTAAGAAGAGGTCATTCTAACTGCTTCATTAAGACTCAAATATTCTATTAAAATGAAGATATGTTAGGATTTAGGAAAAAAGTCCAGGAATTACAATAAGATATTTTGAACTGCAGATGCATGATGCCCATCAGGAATTGAATTCATAGCCACAAAAATATGGAATTAATATTTCTTCTGAAAATTCTCTTTTATAAAAATATCCCAAATTAAAATACAATTGAGGCTTTAAGCCTTGAAAGTGTTCCAAGTGTTCTCTGTTGGCTTTGTGAGTTGGACTGAATGTGGTTTGGGTGCTTCAGTCAAAAGGCCTGTTAGTATGACCTGCTAAATGCAGGATAGAATCAAGGCAGCAGGAATCTGCCTTGATTGGCTTTTACCTTTTTTCTTTTTCTTTCTTTCTTTTTTTTTTGATTTTCAGAGCTCAGATTCAGCAACTGACAAGAGTACCTGGAGAAATAGAATCTAATTTGTGGAAGAAAAGATTGAAAACACAACCATAGTTAAGGGAAGAGGTAATCTGATTGAACTTGGATTCTCATTGATCAAAAAGCTATTGTACCTTTGACCCAGTGCAAACCCTATGCTTCCCTGAAGAATCCTTCTTAACCCTATTGAAAAAGGAGGCAGCCTAGAAAACCCTAAGACCAAGGGCATTGTTTCTGGAGCTCAATTAATACAAAGGCAATTCTTCATCTTACTAAAACCCATGTCTAGGGCCCACAACCTTAAATACGAAGGCTTTAGTCCTACACGCTTGGAGCAAATCCTGACTCTGCTGGTTGTGAGCCATGAGCCATAGTCAAAGTTCTTCTCCAGTTTCTCATCTCTAAAACGGGAATAATAATGCTATTTATTCTATATAATTATTGAGAAGATGACATGACTTCATAAATAGAAAGAACCTAGTGCAGTGAATGGCCTATAATAAACTCTAATTACAGCAACTGCTTTTGTTAAGAAAAGCCTTTCCGATATTTCACGATCTTTGTCCAGTTCTCATTACAGACAGAAATGAAAAAGAAAGAAAAATTTCCCCAGTAGATTATTATGCTAATGAGATACACTTAATAAATATTCCGTGAAACAAATGTAGATTCTCAGAAGTGTAATTTTAGAATAAAACACATTTTAAAATTTACCATTAGGTGGCGCCTGTAGCTCAAGCGGCTAAGGCGCTAGCCGCGTAGAGCTGGCAGGTTGGAATCCGGCCTGGACCTGCCAGACAATGACAGCTGGGTATTGTGGCTGGCGCCTGTTGTCTCAGCTACTTGGGAGGCTGAGGCAAGAGAATCGCTTAAGCCCAGGAGTTTGAGGTTGCTGTGAGCTGTGACATTACAGCACTCTACCCAGGGTGATAGCTTGAGGCTCTGTCTCAAAAAAAAAAAAAAAAAATAAAAATAATAATAATAATAAAATAAAATAAATTAAAAAATGAAAAAAATGAACTTTATCATTAAAGGATTGTTTTAAACATCAATAAAATAATTGCCCAACTTACTAAAACATTTACAGCTTTCTCCCCTCTTTTTATAGCTGTGGATGGAGAAACGGCAATGGCACATTGTGTGTGTTTTTATATTTAGAAAGTTTATCCTTGGGAACATATTAACTGTTTAAGCAAATTCCACAGTTAGTGACTGGAGGGAATAACCTAATGCATATGTGGAATATCCTAGTGTTTTCCAATTTGTTTAAATAGAATAAATCATGTGATTTTTTGAAAAATGCAATTTATATGAAAATGTAATTTCTAGACATTCAGCAGCCCATTCACATGGTAAAAAAAACTCGTCACAGATAAAAAAAAATGCAATCTTACATTCTCATGATTGTGTATCAAAATGAAATATTTTTCTGCAGGCGTGATAGACAACTTATTATTATCCATTTGGGGTTTTTAAAGATTCATATTTTGTTTTAGAAACAGACTATTATTTCCGATTGACTGCTTTGGGTTTTTAATCCAATACTGTCATTAGCAAAGAAGTACACCGAGTTATGTAAGCATAAACAAAACCAGGCTATCTTTAAACAGCCCCTCAGAGAAGGTTTCTGAAGAAGTCACTTAGGTAATTTAGAAAGGGTTTTTCTTTGATAATTTGATATTATACACACACACACACACACACATATGTATATATACACACAGGAATATATGAATGTAATTGCTTTGTGTCTTATTTTAGTTTTTTCATAAACTGAGTGGCTTTTAAACAGCAGAAATTTATTTCTCACAGTTCCGGAGGCTGAGAAGGGCAAGATGAAGGTGCAGGTTTGGGGTCTCGTAAGGGCCCACTTTCGTGTTCACAGGTGATGCCTTCTCGCTGTGTCATCACATGAGGGAAGAGGCACAGGGGCTCTGTTGGGCCTTTCATGAAGGCACTAATCCCTTTCATGAGGGCTCCATCTTCAGGACCTAACACCTTCCCAACGTCCCATCTCCTAGTTCTATGACATTGGATTAGGTTCCAACATACGAACTTTGGGAGGAGCACAGACATTCAGATCATAGCACCGTGGGTGATCATTTCTTCAAGGAATGAGAAAACTATCTTAATCCCTTCATCTCTAAGTGCCTTACAAAGCTTCCTTTGTGATCATCTAGTTCATCTCTTTTTAGCTAATTTATCCTACATAAATTCTTCTGAATATTCCTATCCCATATGCAAGTATCTGCTGTATCTGATTGTATTTCGACAGAACATTATTAAAAACATTTGGGAGTATGTGCCTCATTTACCATACTTTTCTTTGAAACACCTTTCCCTTCTATGTTACTGAACTCTTTCAGCTATTTTTTATATAACACAATCTCTACCCTCTGACTCCTGACACTCGTTGCTTGGACAAGTGCTAGATTAAAGCTCATTCTGATTGTTAGAGATTGAATTTCTGAGCCAGTGGTGAGTTCAGTTTCAATGACTGAGTTTTTCTTTTGAGGGCAGCCCTCTTCCAAGATGTCCTTAGAAAGGAGGAAATTTAGTTTTCAGAGGGAGAAAGACTAGAAGGATTATACAGAGGGAAGTAAATATAAATCCACAGAGTCCCCAGAAGTTAGAAAGTAATTTTGTTTTCTGACACTACAGTTGCTGATTCTATATTCTCAGGAGAAGCAACTCTCCTGAGTTCCATGAGCTATTCTTGTATCCGCAGAACAAATTTTCCTTTGTTGCTTAGCTAGCTTGTGTGAGTTTCTGTTTAAAGTGCCTCTCCAAAGGAGGAAATTCTGGCCTTATATTTGAGAAAATAATAGAGATGGTGGTAGGATTTTTCCCTATGAGATTGTGCAAATTGGAATTTATTAATACCCCATAAAACATGAGAAACAGTGCATTTTGGTGAATGGCATGAAGAATGTGTGAGGAATTTTCAGAATTACTGAGTAAAAGTAAAATGTTATTTCATAGGCCAGGATAGCTTTGTCAACATCTATGAGGAAGAATGTAAATAAGTAGTTTATGAAGCATGAAAGTGAAAATTGCACAGGGATTTTCAAGAGTAATTTTTACAACTAGAGATTTATAATCTATCTAACCCCTTCATGTAAAGTGTTCGCTGTACGTGGTCTCAGAATCTTAGTCATTTCCCAGAAGTCACAGCAGGTTTAAGCCACCATTGAGATCAATTCCAAGATACATTTTCTCAACTATTTTTCTATTCTGCCTTCTTAGGTGATCGTAAAACTTGGAGTGTTGCCAGGCTTAATTCTTCCAGGAAGTACATTTTTCAAGTAGTGATATATATATAAAGAAAGGATACAAATAAAGGTAGCTTGTGATGTTCCTTATTAACATCCCTTACGCCTTCTAGGTATTCACCCTCTACCCTTCCACTTCTGCCCCTTCTCAGGTCTAGGCCCACTAGACAGTAAAAAAAAAACTTGGGAATTAGCATTATTTAGTAGCACCTAACTGCCAATCACCCACCTTTACTGCCCCACCTATTTTCTTGTGGTTCTGTAGGACTAGAAGTCCTCTCTGAGATATGAGAAAGCAGTGTGTTGGCACTGAGCATCTTCCAAAGAGGCTTGTGGTATAAGGTATTTGTTTCTTTTCTTTTCTATTTTTTTGTTTTTATTTTGTTGGGGATTCACTTATGGTACAGAGAACCAGGTTACACTGATTGCATTTGTTAGGCAAAGTCCCTCTTATAATTGTGTCCCACCCCCAAGAGGTGTGTCACACAGGGTCACACACTGTGACTCCCCATCCTCGTCCCTTCTTCCCTCTCTTTGCTACCCCATTCTCTCACCCCCCACCAAGTTCTAGGTCATCAATTGTCCTCATATCAGAATTGAGTATACTGGATTCTTTTTTTTTTCTTTTTTTGAGACAAAGTCTCACTATGCCCTCGGTAGAGTGCTGTGGTGTCACAGCTCACAGCAATCTCAAACTTTTGGGCTCAAGCGATTCTTTTGCCTCAGCCTCCCTAGTAACTTGGAAACAGGTGCCCACCACAATGCCTGGCAATTTTTTTTTTTTAATGTTTAGCAGGCCTGGCTGGGTTTGAACCCACCTGCCCCAGAGCATGTGGCTGGCGCCCTAACCACTGAGCAAAGCCAGTAGATTGGATTCTTGCTTCTCCATTTTTGTGATGCTTTATTAAGAAGAATGTGCTTCGACTCCATCCAGGTTAACAGAAAAAATGTAAAGTCTTCATTTTCTTTAGTGGCTGAATAGTATTCCGTGGTATATATATACCATAACTTGTTAATCCATTCTTGGATCAGTGGGCATAAGGTATTTGCTTATTTTTAGACTGTACAAGATAATGAATGGCCTTAAGTGTTATTGTAGGTAAATGATCACATTTGTTAGCTATCACAATTTAAAATTGAATGCTCTTATTACTTTTATTTACTTATTACTATTTATTAAAATAGTAGCTCTTATTACTTTAACCAAAGCTGGTAGCATCAGGGGATTCCAATATAATTTTTTAAGTGTATTTAGGTATCTGTCTATAGTTGACAATCACAGATAAGCACAGCCTAGGCATTTTTTCATGTGAATTGATCCATATTAAAAGACCAATATATCTCTTATTGCAATATGTTATGAATATCAGAAACAATGGACAAACTTACGATGAATCAGTTACCTGAACTACATAGCAAAATAAAATACTAGCTCCCTTTTCTGGGTGAATGTAAGTATAAAAACCATAGCTCTTATGATGACTAAAAATATCTCTTATAGAATTACTGTAATTTTCTTCCCTTACAGAAATTCCGTACCACATGATTTGGGGGTTATACTTGTAGTGACAAAGATCAGCTTAGTTATTATAGCTTCTGTGCGTCTAGTAGGAAAAAGGAACGACATTAGGAATAATTGATAGAGAAGGGATAAGAGAGATAAAAAGAGATGGACTGGGAAGAATTTAATGACTCTTTGTGGCTTTACATCTGTCACAGTTTTTGTGCTACATTAAAGTTCCATTATTTTCACATTTCGTGTTTTCATATTTTTCCATCCCCTTCTTTCTGCTAAATTTACCAAGTAATACAATGTAGATAATAGAGAGCTATTTCTGCAAATGTCATCAAATCTGTTACTGGAAATGAATAAAGTGTTTCACTGATGCATTTCCTTCAAAATACATTTTCAATTAGCGGAAGAGGATTTATGGATAAAACATGTTCTTTGTAAAATTACATTAAAAAATAGACCCTGACATGAAAAACATGAACACCCCAAATCATAAATATTTGTATCTTTCTCTCTTTGTTCAGTTTCATCCTTCATGGGGTGAAAGGATTGTGTCACTCTGCTGTTATAAACTTTGTTTTTTGGTAATGTTTGGAATTTACTTAGAAGTATGTTCTCTCTCAGGTCCTTGACCTGTCATTTGCTACAGGATGCATTTTATTTAATAATTATGCCTTCTGTCCATTTCACCAATGGGTTAAAGATATTTTATGCATGAATCCCCGAGGGCATTAATCGAATGATTTCTATAACCATGGATTTGCACAATTATTTTAAAGTAAACCTGCATTATGAGTTAGGAAAGTATAGTGATTTAGTTCCGTTTCCATGAATTATCATGTAACCTCTTCCAAGAACCTGTGTTTTTGGTATCTCAGTTGACCTGAGTAGAAGTGAGAAGATTTACTGTAACTCCAGATTCTGCTAATTTAAACACATCAGTAGAGACCAGGAGGGAATGGATCTATGTTTTCATTCACCAAATATTTCTTTTACTCCGTATCTTTCCAAGTACACAACCCTGCTCAGCATTAGGAATCAATGGGATTGAATGTCTTCAAAGGAACACAGTCTGTCTACACATCTTTCTCTCCCCTCTTGTCTGGCATAGAGAGTACTGATGAAATGCTTGTTAAATGTGTTTATGACTATCACATGTTTTAAATTCAACTCTGTTTACGTGCAAAAAATAACTAAACCACCCAGTGTACTTGCTTTTTTTTCTAGTAAAAATATAAGAATTCCTCAGATTTCAGTGCTGTTTGTATTACCTAACTAGATGAACGTATTTTCTCTTATTATCCTTGTGTTGTGGGGCAAGAGATGGAGATTCAGTGTCATGGAGCCAAATGATGGAAAAAACCGTGTTGTTCTGGTTGCCAATCGAGCTTGTCCTCGTCGGGAAACGTCAGATTCACATCATCACTTTTTATCCTATTGCATGCTCTATTGGGATGGCTTTTCCTTTAGAATTTATTCTCTCATTCTTTGGATTCCAATAATGTTTTGTAGTAAGTGGTATTAATTGTTGACATCCAGTTTGCCTCCCTTGAATAAAACTATGCTGTAGATATTGCACCTATGATTATAAGTGTGAAAGTTAAAGAATAATTAAGAAGAGCAATGCTTTCATTGATACATATTTGGAGTCTCATTTTACATCACAAGAGAGAGAATATTATGTAATATCAAGATACGTTGCTATATTCATATATTGTGGCTCATTTATTATTTCTGTGAACATTTATTATAACATTTCTTTGTGTTGCTTAAGTTTTGTGCAAGAAGATAAAACTATGGCCAGAACTACCAGAGTTACAGTGCACCCTGTGGCTTAGCACCTTCATAGATAATGGTCACAATCTCATGCACCTGTGCTTAAACTTTCTGAGCAGCTGTTGTAAAACGGCATAAAGATATAGGCTTGAAGTTGGAAAACTGGATTGAAATCGGGTTCTGGTTCTTGTTTGCTTTATGGTTTTGGTTAAATTCATTTTCTTTCTTGAGCCTCACAAATTCTCTTATGTCAAAAACAGAGAAAAACATGTTTGTGTTAGGTTTGTTGAGATAATGCATGAAAAGCATTTACAAATTCTAGGGAGGTTAGCAAATTTGAGATATTAGAATTATTACAACGTGTGCAGGCAATTATTAGTATGGAGCGAATGAAAGGCACTTGCAATGAAAATGCCATGCCAGCAGAGACACTGCCCAAACATCTTACTGCAGGCTCCTTTGAAAACTGGATTCCGGAGGGACTTAGGTCTTTGATTGACAGTAGCATGCTTGGAACACTACATTGCCCTGCCTCAGCACTCCCGCTGTGTTTCCACCAGCTTGCTCACTGTTAATTACACTGAGCCAGGAGTGTCAGCATTTATTAGGCTGGACTCCAGACAGGCATGGAACTGTGAAAGCTAAGAAGAATTTAAAATTTGTGAAAGATTATTCAAAATACATAGGCTTTGAAGTTTATATACCTTGCCTTCTTGTGTATTATAATTTCAAATAGGCATCTCACCCAAACAAAGAAAATACAAAAAAAATTTCCAGCTTTGCTAATGCTGATGGGCGTATGTAGTTCAATGCTATCAAAGCATTTAGATTTTTATCCACGAGAGGCCTGCAGCCTTCACTCAGCTGGAACAAGTAGGAAAGGATTTCAGAGATAACAATGGTATAGCTGGAATGTCTAGAGCTCGTTTCATTTGCATGTGTTTTACTTTTTTCACCTTATAAGTGAAAAGAAAAGAAAAGAAAAGGAAAGGAAAGAGCCTTGTTCCTTTCTCTTTTTGTAAGTGAGTAATACAACTCACATCTGGAAGAACTATTGACCGGTTTCCATTTCTTTGATATACTAGCTAGCAGGGGCTCTTGATGATAAGAGATCATTTACAAATACTTTCAAAGGTAGGAGTTAATGGAAGTGAAATAAAAGGAGAAATCGTTTTTATTCATTACTATGACTTCCAGTTATGAGATTTTTAGCCTTTTCTGAAAGAAACTTTCCTCATTCACCTGTCTGGTGATTATTGATGAGCACCGACTTATGTATGTCTTTACCGCACCAGCGTTAATGTGTCCTAATTTCTCTTTGTCTTTTTGCTTTGAGTCATTGGAGTCAGATATAAAAAGGTTTTCCCCACCCTTCTTTTAAAGGAGAGCGCAGTCAATTTGAAGGAGTTGAAGGAGTCTACATAGATGTAAATTGTACTTTGATGCTTCTGTAATAATCAAAAGTAAAAAAGAGAACAATTTCTTTGGAATTAGAGAAAATATGCTCATATTTATCAATTTTCATAAAAAACAAAATATTTCTTGGCTGATTGATTAGTGAGGTCCAGGTAGATTCTGGTGTGTCTGACTGATGTTTTGACCAGGGGCTCCTGGGTGACATGGAAGTGGTATTATCAGCTCAACATTTTACCTGTTGGTAGGTCCAATTTGTACAAATTTTCATGCTTATTTTTGGACTTTTCTTGAATATATAAAGAAGTTTTATGGAATATACAAAGGGGTTTCAAACAATATCAGATTGTAGTTTATCACAAGTCAAAGATTATAATGAACGACTTATGTATACTAAATTACATTAAAAATAATCTCCTTTAGGCCAGGTGTGGTGGCTCATGCATATAATCCCAACACTTTGGGAGGTCAAGGCAAGAAGATCACTAGTCATGACTTCGAGATGAGCCTGGGTAAACATCACAAGACCTCCATCACTACAAAAAATAACAAGAATTAGGTGGACATGGTGGTTTGCACCTGTGGTCCCAGGTGCTTGGGAGGCTGAGACAGGAGGATTACTTGAGCTCAGGTATTTGAGGCTGCAATCAGCTATGATTATACCACTGTACTGTAACCTAGGTGACAAGTGAGACCCTGTCTGAACAAACTAACAAAAAACCACAAAAAACTTCCTTCAAACCATAGAAAACAATGCGTTTTGCACATTTGTACTTAATTTTATCAGAAATCAATTTGAGACCGTTCTCTTACATTTAGTTTCTTGCATCAGACATGAAAGGAGTGCTTTTCAAAATTTCTAATTTTCAAAGTGGTTAAAATTTGATTTCCCATTTTAACAATTTTTAGCGGCTAGGCCTATTTATAACAAGTAAGGAGAGAAATAAAATGGATCTTATGATAAGACATTTATTAATGGGCAAAATATACAAGGATTAGAAAAGTCTGTCTGAATACAAGGCAGGGATGGCATTTAGTATCCAAATCTGCTTCCAGACAAAATTAACAAAGGCTGTAGTGAAGTTAAAGCCTGCTGGTTGCAAAATTGGAAATTGGTTTCCTGGGGCTCTCTGTAAACTCTTCATTACTTTACTCAATCACGCTTCATTAGCAAGTTAACAGACAGAAGACCAGTGCATGTTGGGATATATGTGGAGCCAATCCTTCCATCTCCTTGAGCATCACTTAAAATTTGAAAGTCACAGGCACTTAGACATTGTATCAAACTGCATTTTCATAGAATACTGTACTTGGTCAGCTGCAGATCATATCCACTTAACCTCTAAATATTATCAGGTGTTTTGTTTTACCATGAATTTCACAGAGCAGCAAAGGTTTTAATTCAAAGCAACTCTGATGGAACAAATAAAATATCTCAAAAGGCATCTGAGACAGAAACAACTTGAGGAAACTCAGTGAGGAGACTCAACTAAAGTAGATTTAATGGTTCTCATTAACTTGGATCTAATTCACTGGAGGGGAAAAAATCCATAGGGACATTAGGGCACTTAAATGCACTTCTGAAAATGGTTGGACAAACTGTAGCCTTGGCACATGTAATAGTTTTGCTCAACCAAAGCAAATGGCTTTGACTCTTAGACCAAAACAATTCATTTTATGTATTAATAGTTCATTTTGCAGGAGACTTTTGTAGGCTTATGATGTGTGAAAAACCCCTAACTAGAAAATGTTTGTAGTTCCCAAGGACCTACTAGAAGCGATGGCATATTTCTACGGCATATTTGGTCTAACAGGTATTTCTGTTACTCAGAGTATTTATTATCAGTTGTTGTCTAGACTATCCACTGCTCAAATTGTATGTGTATTTTATATTCTGAGAGTGTTTCATGTTCAGGTAGTAGGCCTAACAGATGAAATAAAATGGAATGGATGTTTAGTAGGAGAAGGATTGAATTTGATAGAAAGAAAAAAAAAAAAAACACCTAAGGGTAAGTATACTTTTTTTGAGAGATTCCCTCATTCTTTCATCCTAGGCAGTGTGCAGTGGGGCCATCATAGCTCACAGCAGCCTCCAACTCCTGGGCAGAAGCGATCTTCCTGCCTCAGCCTCTCAAGTAGCTGGAACTACAGGCCCTTACCACAATGCCCAGGTAGTTTTTCTATTTTTAGTGGAGACAGAGTCTTCCTCTTGCTCAGGTGGGTCTTAAATGCCTGAGCTCAAGGGATCCACCCACCTTCACCTCCCATAGTGCTAGCATAACAGATGTGAGCCTCTGTACCTATCTTGGATGATACATTTTTTAAAAGGTCAGTGTAATGCGACTTAGTCTCCAGCAATAGTATCAAATCAAAAATGGTATTTTATTGAACGCTTGTATTACACAGGAGGAAAAAAACATGACAATGATTTATCTGGCTTTTCTTTGAGATCAAGCACTTTTCACTTTTTCTCACTTTGTTTCAGTGGCATGTTTCCTGTATTTATTTAACAATTTCTAGGTCAGCCTTTCTACATCATTTTCTCATTTGTTCTCATGTAAAACAGGATACTGATGCCTGGACATTGCACTTCAGTGTTGCCTGATAGATCCAAATGTATTAATTGGGTGAGATGTTCACCACAATTTTTAAAGCTACTATCGAAGTTTGATTCAATAATGGCCAGTTGAACAATATGTTTATTTATATTCAGGCTATAAAATTTCATTGTCACTCTTGATATTTTAATAAATGATGGACAGCTCCTTTTGTAGACATTTACCCTATAGAGAAACCCTCTTGTAAGGTTCTATCCTCTGCCCCTAGAAAATTAGGCTCACTCTGGTTTAAATTACAAGCAATAGACTGGCCAAGAAGGAGCATGTGTTTAGAAGATATTCGGGAGCCTGTGGTGGTCTATGTGCCAACTTGGACTGTCAGACTTCTTCTAGTGTTTGCCGAGGAACTTAAGGATACTACACTATACTGGCCTCAAATTAACCCAAATTCTAGGGTAATGATTTACATTCAGGAGGAAAAGAGCTTTGAATTGGCCCTGAGACCCACCCAACTGGAGGGTTTGATTTATTTTGTTAGGTCTTAACTCTAGGAAAGGTGCCATCTCATGTCCTGAATTTCTGTCCTTTTCTCCTTTGCATCCTTGTCATGCATAACTTGATCCAAACTGCCTTCTGTTTTCCTTCATACCCTCCCCGAGGGAATTCAGCTGCACCATAGTGTGACTTGAAAATATTCCTGGGTAGCAAAATAAACCAAAACTATTTTAAAAATATTTCTTGTATAAAACAGGCTGGCTTCTTTTACGTTTATGCCTTTGGCATTAATGTTTTGGGTTATAAACTCTTAGCAAGTAAGAGTAATGCAAACTTTGATTAACTTTTGTCCAATGCTATGTTGTTAAACCTTAATACACATTGATCATTTTTACCCATTAACATCATCTTTACCCAAATGCATTATTTTCCTTCTTAATTTCTTAATTTATATTATATGATGTACACTTTACGAGGGAGTCAATAGGAAAACCTTCCTTGCCCTTGCTGTTTGGAGAGTTTCACTTTCATTAGATTTGCCTTTTTGCCCCGCCCTCTCATTCTTTGGCAGAGACAAATAGTTTCTCCAAAGATGTTACTCTATCTTCAGTAGGAGTCTCTTTCAGGTTGCCTTTTGGTCACTAACTACTTTGTTTACAAGCATCCCAAGAAACATTGTTCTTCTCTTGTGCAGAAGTGCACAAGTCCTAACTTTGTCACTACATTCCCAGGGAGCTGATGAGGGTGGATGTCATTGCTTCAAGTCTCTTGGCCTCACGAATGGATCAGCGTCTACGTCTCCTGCTTGGGCTGTGCTGCCGCTTTAATGGAGTCTGACCTAATTTCTTCAGTAGCACCTAACCTGCAGAGAAATATTTCCGTCTTATTCCCTGAGAACAATTACCTAATGAAACAATTAATCACCTTCCAAATCAAATGCAAAATTTCAATTAACAAAGCTGAAGAAAGGGAAATTATAAGTGCTACATTTTAAGTAGGAAAGCGAGTGAAGTATAGTCAACTATGGAGATTGGGTAATAACAGTCTACTTTAAAGGAAAGAATCAAGCTGGCATTTGGAGTAAAGGCTGGACTGGAATCACTAGGATAGAGATGCAGAATGGTATGAGCCAAGTAGCAGCCTTTCTTAGTTTTAATAGGGCCTATATCTCAAGATGCATTAGGTCACAAGCACTGAGTTTCTTCATAATTTCTGAATATTCTAAGTCCTATAAGTGTTTTTTTCTTATCATTAATAGATGGGTATCTGTTATCAAAATTAATGATGGGAGAGTACTCTTAAAAGAAGGTTCAAGATAGCACTGAGTGTCTAGAATTTTCTCAGAATCAATCAGGAGAACTGGAGGCTAAGGGCAGAAACAGAATGGGGAGAGAAAGCGTAGGTGAAAACCTAGTAGGCAGGAGAAGGTCGGGGTGGATTGGGTAAAACGTTGCTTTAGACAGACAGGTGGGAATCTTGGACTCGTGAGAAGCAGTGTAAGGTTATGGACAGGCACTAGGCTAGGACCTAGAAGGACCAAGTTCTGGGCTTGGTTCTGCCACAGATGATTTGTGATACTTTGGGCGTAGTATTTAACTTCCCTGGCTTTCAGTTTCATTGTCTGCAAAATGAATGGAAGCACCAAATAATTCCTAAGTTCCATCACAGTTTTAAAATCTATGATTTTATGGTATGTTTCATTCCGAGCCAAAACACTGTTAAAAGGAATGAGGCTGCTTAAAGAACATTAGAATTAAGTTGAAAATGAACGCACTAGATCAATCCTTTTGACACTGATGGTTAGTTAGCAATTTAACAACTGTAGTTAGCAAATGAATTCATGAGAAAGATAAGAGAACATTCACCAAAATACTCTATTAAGAAACACTTTCTATTTTATGTGCTGACAGTAACAACAGATTAGAAAAGTTACTTAAAGTAAATTGTATATTTAAAAAAATTACTTAACAGAGGGATGCAATTACTTTAGAGTTTTGGTTGAGTACTACTACTACTACTACTATTATTATTATTACTATCATTATTATTAATATTATTATTATTTTTCAGTTTTTGGCTGGGACTGGGTTTAAACCTGCCACCTCCGGTATATGGGATGGGCGCCCTATCCTTTGAGCCACAGGCACTGCCCTGAGTACTGTTATTAAAAAGCCATACTTGCACACAAACAAAAATGCTTAGAACTAAAGCACTAGAAACTTTTCATTTTACTTTTTTTGCAAAGGAAGTTATTTGAAAATTATATTGAAATGCCACTGAATGTGAACATGGTGCATGTTTTTAACCCCTCTGCAGGCAAGCATTGGAATGCAGACTCTATAGACAAATACCTTAGGTTTTTTTTTTTTTTTTTTTTTTTGGTAGAGACAGAGTCTCACTTTATTGCCCTTGGTAGAGTGTTGTGGCAACACAGCTCACAGCAACCTCCAGCTCCTGGGCTTAGGTGATTCTCTTGCCTCAGCCTCTCCAGTAGCTGGGACTATAGGCACCCACCACAATGCCTGGCTATTTTTTGTTGAAGTTTGGCTGGGGCTGGGTTTGAACCTGCCATACTCAGTATATGGGGTCGGTACCCTACTCACTGAGCCACAGGTGCCGCTTACCCTAGGTATTTTAACCAAAAAAATGAATAGAAGGAAAAACAGGTATTATTTAGAGGAAAAATTGAAAGGCAACTTGTACTATATTGCACTGAGGTAGTAGAAACAGCTGCACAACAGCTTAATCCTCGTGACAAGCCCAGAACTCTACAATAACGGCTGGTGCTGTCTGATGAAATTGCCAGCGAGCCAGATGCCACAGCTGGGAACATTATCCTGTGTTTCAGATCAAATTGATACAGCAATGGCACGGCATTCTTAACTCTTTGGTATCCGCTAGCTCAGCATTACTATGAAATAGCTGTGAAATGACCTATTTTTTGCTGGTACTAAGTTATCATTAAGGTATCACTAAACGACTCCTCCTTCCTTGGTGACTGTGCATTCCTGTATTCTACACCTTTGCATTGGTCATGTCCTGCCTGGATTTCTGCCTCCTCCCATGCTCATGAGAACCCCCCTGAAATGTCATCCCTGCTTTGAGGCCTTTCTGGTTGTTCTGAGCATTGCTGTCCTCTCTCAACTTTGCATTTCCCAGACATGTTGTACATCCCTGTATTACAGCTTCCACTCTCGCCACATTTCAATTATTTGTGGATGTGTTCCTCTTCTTAAGGCAGCTCCTCTCTCTTTTCCTTAGAGTTCAACAAAAAGAATACAGCAGCTATTATTATCTAAACAATTATTAGAAAAGTACTTTATATGTGTACATATAATTTCATTTAACTTTTACACCTCTATGAAGGAGAGTTTTAAAAGTTTTCATTTTTTGCCCTGGTGCGGTGGCTACACCTCTAATCCCAGAACTCTGGGAGGCTAAGGAGGAGGATCACTTGAGGTCAGGAGTTCAAGGCCAGCGTGAGCATGAACAAGACCCTATCTCTACTAAAAACAGAAAAATTAGCTAAGTGTGGTGGTGCATACCTGTACTTCTAGCTATCTGGGATCCTTTGAGTCTAAGAGTTTGAGGTTGCAGTGAGCTTGGATGACACCATAACACTCCAGCCTGGGAGACAGAGCAAGACTCTGTCTCAAAAAAAAAAAAAAAAAAAAAGAAAAGTTTTCAGTTTGTAAGTCAAAGTAATAATGTACATTGTTAAAATTTTTTTTGAGTCCACCAGAGTAGAAGTTATATGAAATGTAATAGTCACCCAAACTGTATCCCTATCCTAGTTTTATGCCTAGAAGGTACCTCTTAAAACTAGTTTTAATGATCTGAGGTGGTTATTTCCATAGGACTGAGTAATGTATGCTTGTAACTCCATGTCTTGATTAATCAACCATAGAGTGTTGTTTTCTGGTTTTCTACTGTGAAAGAGGCTGACTGTTAACGTTCTAACTTTCAGTCACTTGCTCAGACCTCTGTTTTCTCCTGCAGTGTGTGCAGCCCACACCTCCACATCCCTCCGACATGATGACACAGTGAGAACATGAGTGTCCTGCCCTCCTCCCACCTCCACTCTCCACCCTCACCTCCCGGCTCCATAGCTGCACTTTTACTTTTACACTGCCAAGGAACTCGCCTGTCTCTTTTAGAGACTGAAAAAAATAGAATTGAATGGAAACAATTTAGTCAAGGGGCTGGAAAATCAGGTTGGAGGAAGTCTCCCGGGAGCAGAGCAAGGGGAGAGAGGCAGGAAAGTGAAACAGGACACATCTCAGAGTGGCTAAATAAGGAGATCTTTTATCAACCAACAGCTCTCCAGAAAGAGATAACAGAAAACACATTTATTAGGTTTTATCCATAGATGTAACCCGAAAGCTGATAACCGACAAACAGGAATTACATTATTCAGGCTGGAAGTACAGGTTGTTCACGGGAAGGCCATTTCTTTCCTGAAGTGACTCATGGCCTAACACCCGAGGAACATGGTTACCATGGAAGGAAAGTGAGCCTTCCTCATGCTCTCAAGGTCTCTTGTTTGTTATCATTTCAATTACACTAGCCATTTTGAAGAGTTCTCTTTTGTTTTCCTGTGTATGTGTCTCTAAAAAATTTTCAACCACTTGTTCCCATCTGTCCTGGTTGCTCAACTCTGCTTCTTCTTCTTTTTTTTTTTTTTCAAGTTCACTCATGCATTTTTTCATGCATATATACCAACATCCTTTCATCCTTAAATTTTTATGTGCATATTTTTGATTTTTTTTTCATGTATACATTAATGCATTTATGGGGTACAATGTGCTGATTTTATATACAATTTGGAATGCTTATATCGAACTAGTTAATATATCGTTCACCTTATTTACTTAATTATTGTGTTAAGACATTTATACTCTATACTTAATAGATTAGACATGTACCCTTGCAATGTGCACCATATTACCCGCCATTTACCCTCCCTCTATCAGCACCCCCATCTCCTTCCTCTTCCCTCCTTCATTGTGGACTATAGTTGTGATTTATCTTTCATATGAAAGTGTCATTGTAAATTGGTTTCATAATAGTACTGAGTACATTGCATACTGTTTCTTCCATTCTTGAGATACTTTACTACGTAGGATATGTTCCAGCTCTATCCATGTAAACATAAAAGAGGTAAAGTCTCCATCCTTTTTTAAGGCTACATAGTAGTCCATGGTATACATATACCACAATTTATTAATTCATTCGTGGGTCAATGGTCACTGGGCTTCTTCCATGACTTGGCTACTAGACCTGCCGTTTGATTCTGTAATTCCTCTACCAGGTGTATATCCAAAAGACAAAAAAAATCACTTTACAACAAAGATATTTGCAAAGATTGTTCATTACAGCTCAATTCATAATAGCTCAACTCTTCTTGACTGCTGGTTGTCATCCGGCAATTTCCCTTCACTGCTCTTAGGATTGAAACATTCTCTCCTGGGTCTGTATCTTGCTGTTTCCTGGTTTACTCCTTCCTTAAAAAAAAAGCTTCAAGTAATTTCCGAAGAAAGGTTGGAAGTGGGAATTGGGGAGGAAGGTCAACATTTGTGTGTATTTGAAGTGTTTTTATTTTTCATGTAATTCCACTGATCTACTACGTACCTGCACAGAGAATTTTAGGCCCCAATTTCTGCTCTCAGAAGGTGAGAACCATTGCTTTGTTGCTCCATCAGTTTACTGATGAGATACATTATGTTAAAATGAGACTCATTTCACTATGGCTTTTAGGATTTTCTTCATCCTGGAGATTCTAAAATGTTATGAATAGATGGATTTGGGCGAGGGTCTTTTGTCATTCACTCCTCTGGAGATTTTTCAGTCTAAAGACATGTACACAGCACTTCTTCAACTCTTTTATTATCTTTTCCTTTTACTCTCTCCATTTCCTCTTTCTAGATACCTATTGGATAAAAGTTAAAAGATGTTTAGAGAAAAATTCAAAGTAGAATCTCAGAAAAAGGTTTTTTTTTGTGATGAAAATGAGAATGCACATTCATTTAGAAAACAAAAAGCAGAAGTGATATTAAATCCAAACAAAATAAAATTGATATAATATTTACAGAGAATATTTTGTACAATACCACATAGGTCATGTAGTTGAAGGCACAAAAATAAATATATAATTATATGCATCTAAAAATCCAGATTGTTAGGTACAAAAGGAGAAATAAAAAACACAGTTGTGGTGGAAACAGCCTCTAGTTTAATAAGCATAAAACTGTAGGCTAAGAGTTGCATACCTATTAATATTTAATCTTCCAATGATGCCAAGGTACATACTATTTTGTAATTTTATAGGTATGAAAACTTAGTGATGGAGATTTTAAGTAACATACCAAGGGTCAGACAACTAGGACATAGCCGAGGTGGATTTCAAACTGAAGTGCATCTGATTTTGGAGTTTGGGGTTCTAATATGTTGTTCTTTGTCTTTTATTACTACCTTCTCAGAGAAAGCAAATGAATTTCAATGAATAGAGGCTTCAAATGATTATTGTTTGATTTAAAACATACACGTGACAAATGTTCAACTCAGTTCCAATGTCTTTATGTTGCAAGCATCAAGAAAACTAATACGATAATATGTTGGGCCAAAGAAAGCATTAGCCAATCCTTAAAGTATACATTGTGTATTCTCTGACAACTTCAGTAAAAGTTATAATTTTATATAGTGCTATCACAGTGTTATACACTTCACCAGAGATGCACAAATCTTCACTCCACTGACTTAACTTGCTATGGATCCTACCCTTCCTGCTAGTGGTGGGAAAATGGAATGTTTTTCAAAGAAAGACAACTTAGGATCTTCTTATTAAAAACCTGTCTCTTGGTCAGGCACAGTAGCTCATGGCCAGCACTCCGGGAGGCTGAGGTGGAAGGATCCCTGGAGCTTAGGCATTAAAGAGCAGCCTGAGCAAGAGTGAGGCCCCATCTCTATTAAAAATAGAAAAATTGTCCAAGCATTGTGACAAGCACCTATAATCCCAGCTACTCCAGAGGCTGACACAGAAGGATTGCTTCAACTCAGGAGTTTGAGGTTGTTGTGAGCTAGGCTGACACCACAATACTCTATCCTGGGCAACAGGGTGAGACTCTGTCTCCAAAAAAGAAAGAAAAAAATAAAAATAACAGCTAAAAAGCCCAAATCCCTATCTTTTTTTCTTTCTCCTCTATCTCTTCCTTCCCAAGATGAGATCTTGGTGCAAGGTAAGCTGACATATTCTCATAGCTCTTAGAAGCTTCCTTTATTCTATCCTTACTGCTCATGTGTCTATAACTGGCATAAGTTGGATCAGTTTTCTCAGTGAAATAACTGCTTTCATGGTGCTGGGGCCCACTGTGGTCAAGGTTCAGAGGCCCCATCCCCCAAGGTCTTGTAAAGTCTAGGGTTTGGGAGTCAGCACCGTATCTCTCTGCTACAGAGTTATGTGGCTATTCCATGGATGAAGAACACTGTCTCAGGCCAGACTTTTACCTGCATAAAGACACACTCTGCCACTTCTTCCACCGTGACCATTCCTTGGTTAATGTGTAAAATCATTGCATTGTTCTGTACTAGTTCTTGAGAAGTGGAGAGTTATGGAGAATTTAAAGCTTATAGAAAGACTAGAGCGTAGCATATTATTATAAAACTATAATAAAAAACAATGTAACACATATTTTTGCATCATCTATTTCTATTAAATAATTTCAAGGTAAATTATAGATATCACGATATTTTGCACTCAATATTTAAGCATAAATCTTCAAAAATAGATAATTTTTTGCATAGTCACTGTATAATATCAGACCAATACTACATTATCAGAGTTATAGTAATTACATAATAGTTAATATCCAGTGTATATGAAAAATTTCTAAACTGTTCTCAAAATGTCTTTTATACATGAGTTACATATTGAATGGTTATGCTGGCTTTTCAATTTCATTTAATAGAATGGTCCTCACAATTATGTTAAGCTGTTTGAGGGGATTTGCTTAGTTGTCTTGTAAAAAATATATCATTTTCTGCATTTGTCTGATGGTCTTCCTCATAAGTTTTATTTTTTAAAACTTAATTTTTTTCACTGTTTTTTTTTTAAAGTATAGATGCTCTATTTAAAAATAATTCTATGTTTACATAAAAGTTGTAGAGATAGTACAGAGTTCTTAAATATCCCAAATTCAATTTCTTTTTATTATTCTTATTCTTATTTGGGATTCAGGGAGGGTACAAAGAATTAGGTTACACAGATTGCACTTTTTTAGGTGAAGTCCCTCTTATAATTGTGTCCCACCCCACAAGAGATGTGCCATACATCATAACGCCTCTTCCCCCATCCTCTTCTCCTCTCCCCACTCCCTCACTTCTCTACCCCACCTTGTATTAGATCATCTACTGCCTTCATATTAGAATTAAGCACACTGGATTCTTCCTTCTCCATTCTTGTGATGCTTTACTAAGAAAG
Organism: Loris lydekkerianus; assembly: GCA_963574355.1. Classification (NCBI taxonomy): domain Eukaryota; kingdom Metazoa; phylum Chordata; class Mammalia; order Primates; family Lorisidae; genus Loris; species Loris lydekkerianus. The sequence goes on from CAUYPK010031094.1 coordinate 20,829, forward strand.
TGTTCTACCTCAATCCAGGTTAAGACAAAAGATGTAAAGTCTCCATCTTTTTTAATGGTTGAATTATCCAAACTCAATTTCTCCTCTTGTCAATATCTTAAATTACTATGGGATATTTGTTTCCACTAACAAACCAATAAGTTTACACTTTATTTGAATTTGTTTCCCTTTCTGTTTCAGAATCTCATCCAGGATATCATATTTTATTTAGTTGTCATGCCTGATTTCCATGGTATAAAAATTGCTGCCATGGCCTATTTCAAGATACCAAAAGGTTGAAACTACCTAGAAAAATTCTGGACTACTTAATGATCAGATTTCCCAATATGGTAAGAGGTGGTTCCAGAACACAACTGAATTATTCCCAATTTAATTATATACTTAATGTGATCACTTTCTAGGCCCCATTATTGTATTTCTTGAAGATAAACAAGGTATGAGAGTCATCTGACATTCATTTGGGAAAAGAAAATCATGATACTAGCCAGCAAAATTTTGCAAAATAACTGAGGAGGGCATGGACTACTACATATGAAGGCATATTATAAAACTATGATGAAAAACAATGTGTTGTAAGTACGTTGTTTGGCTCACAATAAGGCAAGGAATGAATTCTACTATATGGAGAAAATTAGTGTGTGATAATACTTAGCTCTACTTTTAGGGATAGAAATGCAAACTTACACATTGAGACACAATTTTTAAAAACTTAACAAATGACCAAAGTTTTAAAAGTGTTGATACTCCGTGTTGGAAAGCGTATGGTAAGACAAGTGCTTGTTTTGTACCTTCTATAGGATTGTGATTTTTTTTATGTAACCTTCCTGTAGAAATTGAGTCTATACAATTTAATACACAGCCGTGCTCTTGAAATATATTTTAAATACATTTCAGTTTAGTGAAAAATTGGAAACAACCTAAATGTGTATCCTTTTGGGGGTGTAACTTTGCTTCACGCATCTAAAACCCACTGTAAGGAGCTGAAGTGGGGGGGGGGCGCGATGATTGGTAGGTGCATTTATGCAATTGTAATCCTTCTATGGACTCCAAGAGCAGGAAGTGCAGCTGGTCCCCACAGAGCCAAACAGAAAACTAAACCCATCTGAATCTACAACATGTGTGTTCCCTGGTCTGTCTCTGACACTAAGAGATCTCTCGTCTTTACCTGGCTTTGCTGGGGCTGTAGTGATAAAAAATGTTTGCGTTTCTCTAGTTAGGGATTTCTAAGAAAATGTTACTGAAACCTGGGGCCTGACTAAAAGAGCTGTGGGAGGTAATTTAAACTGTGATAACTCCAGAGAGGTTTACCTAACTCCAAGGATATGTATTTAGATTTCAAGAGAGGGTGAAATCTGGGACCTTGGAGGTTTCTGTGCATTGTAAAGATGAAGATAGTGGCTTTATTTTTCCTCTGGTTAGATGTATTTATATCCTAAAGGTTAGAGTAGGAACCTAGAATACTTCCCTTGAAGCAAGGGCTCCCCTCCCTCTATGTGGAAGGAGGGGACGATGTGTATAGTATTACAGCACTCAGATTCATTGTTCTGGATTTCTTTTCTGTAATATTGACCCTATATGTTTGTATAATATAACATAGAGCTTTCATCACATTCCTCTGGAGTGAGAAATTGACACACAGGAGGCCTACAACGGTAATTTGCTTTGAACTAAACGGAATTGACTTCTTTGCTCCAGAAATCTATGTGTGCATTCAAGATAATAGTTAAAATACAGTCGTAAAAACTTACCAGCTTTTTGGATCCATGTTCTAGCTTCTCTCTATAGCTTTGCTTATTACCACATATAACTCCAAAATATCTGCTTTTCAGACCCTTGATAGGCTTAGAACCCAAAGCTAAGTAATTCAGTTAAATTCCAAAGAGAGGGAAACTAATTCAGAATCGTGTTACTAAACAAGGAAAAAGAGAACAGACTTTTGTATGGAAATAAAAGACTCCTTTAAAACATCTTCCAGTAGTGGGAAAAAATGATTAAGGAATACTTAATGCCGTGGATTATTACGAGGTTTCCAAAACTGGCTTTTTGAAGGATATTTAATGAGTCTAGAATATGTTCATGATTTGTGTTTAAGCCTTTGAGGGATATTGGTGTACATTTTTCTTTTCTTACAATTATTTCTTTTATTATCTTTTCTTCTGATAATACTGGCCTCATAAAATTAGTAGAGAAATATTTTATTTTTCTGGGAAAAAAATGTATAGAACTGGAGTAATTTCTTCCTTAAATGTTTGGTGGAATTTACCAGTGAAACTACCTGGTCCTTCCTGGAGTTTTGCTTGGTGGAAAGTTTTTATTTTTATTTTTATTTTTATTTTATTTATTTTTTTTTAGAGTTTTTATTTTTTATTTTTTTTTAGTATTTCAATAATTATTTTGGCATATACATGTAATGAAAAAGCAGTAGATGTATACAAATGTTTATATGACAGAGATTGAGGAACTGAAGGAAAAAAAAGTGGCATCAATGTAAAACTGGAGATATTCTAGCTCATAAATAACATGTTGTCATGATTCTAGTGAATAATGGTTGCCAAGATTCATCTTCCCTTAAACTAACATATTTGTTAGACAACTCCTAATTGGGCAGTTTTGTAATCTATTGCTTTATGGGTATAGGCAATTGCACTAATGTACACAGCTATGATTTAACAATTAAAAAAAACTTCAAAAAAATAAAAGAGAAAAATCTGTTTATGAAATATGTAAAATTTGACTTAATATTTATGATCACATAAATTTCAATTTATGATGATAAAAAAATTGGTGGAAAGTTTTTAGTTACATCTATAATTTTTGCATAGATGTAGGAATATTCATGTTATCTGTTTCTTCGTTAAGTTTTACTAAAAAGCTTGTGTCTTTCAAGAACTTGATGCTTTATGGAAATTTTTTAAAGGAAAGGATCTCATTTTAATCTTAAACACAATAAAAAAAAACTTCAATAGAATTTTCTTTTGTAAAATCCTTAGATTCCCAGGATTCAGGCAGTATCAGAATAGCTGAATTTTCTTATATCTCAGCTGGGCTATTGAATTTTTCAGCTGAGGACTCATTCTAGCTTCTACTTTAGTGCTTATAAAGGTATTGCCTGTTCATTTTAGTTGTATTCAACCAGACGGACTGTAATGTCTTCCCCAGAGGAAAGAAAAAAAAGTGGTGGGGTGAATGTTGCACCTGTGAGAGTGAAAAATCACCAACGAACAAATAACAACAGCAGTAATAACAACAAAACCATGTCTAATATTTCCCCTGATTGTGACACAATTTGTTCACTTTACTTTCGGAATAAAAAGCACTCTTAATATCACCTTTTCGTCTAGGACCTTGTTTAAATTAATTTTAGGCAATGGTTAATTAGTCAACTAACAGACCAACTTTGCCTTAGCAACATTTAGCAACCACATTTGTAACCCAGTTAAGCTTTAGTTGGGCCAGGACTATATCCCACATGCCAAACAAAGCATTTTGGTTAGAATATCTGAGCTTCAACATGATCGAGGTCTAAGATCATTTCATTATACTTGCAAGTTTAACTTTAATTTTAGTCAGTTGAACTAGAATTTTCAGGAAGTTGATTTATAAACCAAATTTCTTCTACAAGACTTCATTTTTATTTTGAAGCCAGTATTGAAGTATAATTTACATGTAGTAAAATTCACCTTTTTTACTATATAATTCTGTGAGCTTTAACAAACATGACTGGCTTCTGGAACTGGCTCATTTCCTCTTATTTTTGCTCCAAATACTATTCTTCCCTATCCCACCCAACACTCCTGAGAACATACGCAGTGAGTGAATAGTTGTCCTTACCAGTGTGATAGTATTACACTTTCTATGAAAAGAAAATGTTCTTTGGTCGATTCAGAGTTGACAACTGTTTCCTTAAAACTTGGTTACCAGTCCTGAATTTGTGGGAGAGTCTTTCCTTTTAGATTTGCTGGTAAATACAGCATTTCTTCTTAATGTTTATGCCGTGTCTCTGGAGCTGTTGTATTTCATGTGGTTTAGCGATCTGTGAGCTGCAGTGTGATATGGACACCTCAGATGTGTGTGATCCTTTGATGCTACGACTCTGACAGCTCATCTGTGAGTGTGAGCGTGTGTGAGTGTGTTTATGTGTGTGTGTTTGTGTGAGGGACTTCCCTATTTTGTTACAAGAGTGACTTTTTTTTCTATCTCCTGTGACCTTTTTCTTCTCTTTGTAGAGACTTATAGAATTTCTCCCCAGTAATTCTCGGAGGGCCTCTCTCAAATAGTGCTCTAAATGCTCTGTACCTCAGCAAATTTCTGTTTTACAGCCATGTTGCAAATATGACCCCAGAGAGAAAAAAATAGCAAAATTGAAAATAACATTGACATTTGCATTTATAGGGGAAATACAGGGGAAATATAGATATGACATATAATGAATATTTTATATATGCATTTTAAACTAAACTTGTAGAATTGCTGTATCAACCTGTTAAGGTTTTTAAGATATAATCTCAAAATTGTTTTCCTGAAAGTATGAGGAAAATACTTTTCACCTTTCTTAACATTTCTTCATGTTTATGACATAGAGTTCTGATTTTCAATAACTACAGGATAAATATTTGCTAAGCTGATTTGAGCTGAAAATGTTTTTGTCAAAGATATGCAGTTTAAGGTAGCGATGATTCTATTACTGAAGTAAATGAAAACCTCAATATGAAATGGGCATTATTTTCCAAGTAGTTACTGTACCGTACTATTATATAACGAAAACGTACTTAAGATGAAAATTTAGAATCCCAAATTGTGCTGACATAGAAAGTACAATTTTGAATAAAATGATATCCATAAAATGAAATGATTCCCACATAATAATAAGAGTTTGGTATCATTTAACTAAAATAATTGCTCAGCCTCTGCCAGTCTACTTTTCTATTTATGATGACAGGTGCCAATTCCCATTCATTGCTCTTATCAGTACTTTGGGGATTTTCCTAAAAATTGATACTATTGCATCATTCAATATGTTAATATTTCTTATAAATGCAGTCAACGAAAGAGCTCTACCCTATAATTTTTGTTTTAAAAAGATAGCTAACAAAACCATAAAGACTATTGAACATCGTGAGAGTTGAGCAACAGCAAAGGAAAAAAGCATCTTGGTTACATTTTGGCAAGTTATTCATCTTAGGTCTGTGTGGAAGGAAGGAGGTACTCCAGCCTGCCCACTCTTACCTGCTGGTGATACGAACTGAATGGTTAGAGCCTTATATGTGATGAGGTTTCTATTCGCAAAGACTATGAAGTAAATTCAAATCTATAGCAGTGGCTAAATTATCTCTGATAAAAAGGGACCATTTTGCTCAATGAGGAAAATCATTATAAATTTTAAAATTCAACTATGAGTCGACATTAGTTGCATAGTTATATACACCTCATAAAATAGTTGATTTAAGTGTCATGAAAATTGGGCCTACAAATGCTTTTATTTAAATTACTGACATCAGTTCTTGTTGGTGTAGGCATTCAGTGTCAGTTTATGATATTCTTACTTCAGTGCTGAAGTTGTGTCTGTATATAAGGAAAACTAGACTATTATCAAACGTAATGGCTTTTAAAAAAACATAACGGCTTTAAAGAATGCTTTAGTATGGAAAGAAACGAAAAGATGCTTTTGTGGAAAAGTCCAATGTTTCAAAGAAAACCTATGTGAAGTAACTAAGGTGAAACAGATTTTAAGCTTCTAAAGTCTCTTGGCTTCAGTAGCTTTAGCCAAAAAGGAGAATAAAATCCTGAGACTAAAACAAGCAGTAAGACTGCTTTTAATGCCCAGTCTTAGGTATGGTTTTCCATTCAGTTTGCTAACAGAAATCACCCTTACTTTTGCTTATGCCACACCCCTACCAGAAATTTCCTTTCGGAGACTCCTGATCCCACTTTTGGGCATTCTTTTCTGTACATTGCCTATTTAGAGGAGTTATCTTTCTTTATTGTAACCAGGTAACTTCCCTTTCGTGCTTTCATAAACATAGCTATTCTGTGTGTCTGTAGCAGTGACAAGCCACCAAAAAAAAAAAAAAAAGACCGAGGGCGAGCCAAGATTACACAGTAGGAAGAAACCCAAGAAACCATGAACCTCCTGAGATGTAACCTCCTGTCTGAACTATGACTATTAAATTAATTTCATATTTTATTCACATTTTAAACTCCCCGGGCAGAAATAGTAATACTTGAAGAACACATTTCAAAAAAATTGGAAATACATAAAAATTGGTTTGCATGTTTGTTGTTATTTTCAACAATAGAAGTAATTTTATAAATTATTTCAACTTTGTTACTAACATTGGATTTGCACAGCAATTGTCAGTGTCTTCATTATTTACATCATTTCTTTTATCTAAGTTAAACAAGCACATGGATGAAAATTCAAATAGCACAGAAGGGCTGATTAACAAAAAAAGCTCCTGAATACACTCATTCCTATCCATTCCCAGCCAGGTCTGCTCCCAGGGGCAATGACTCTGTTTTCCTCCATTTTCCATACAGTTTATTTGTGGCAATGTTTCTTCCTGAAGGTCAGAAGCATCCATCTTTCCTCAGAGCCTAGAGGTCGTTTCCCCACGGCTTACTCCCTCTTTCAGCATCTCTCGTTCCTTATGACTTTGAGTCTGAAGCTTCTCTAAGAATCTGTGGGTTAAGCTGGCTCTCGCCTTGACCTTGTATTGCTCTGTGCTTATTTTAACTGTTCCATCCCAAGGTTTCCTCTTCTCAGCTTCAATCAATTCTCGTTCATTTACTTTCTGTCTTTTGAAATCTAAAATCTGCTGGTGACTATTCTATTTGCACTTGGGGCTTTCAGCCTTAAAAAATCATTTACTATCATTTTGGGGAAGACGAAAGGAAATAAACACATGTGATCAGTCCTCCAGTTTATGCCAGAAATCTATATTAATATTTTTAAACACTTTAATTAAAAATTTAATGTTAATGTTTAAGGACTGGTATATTGGTTTATATTTATGTCTTTAGCCCTCACAACAACTCTGGGGTATTTCCCTTATATATCAGATGTGGAAACTGGGAAATGAGTATGGATAGACAATGTAATTTGTCAAGCTTTTCTCCAATGATGTTTATAAATCTAGATTTATCTGGTTCTAAATATCATGTTTTGCCTAGCTGATTCATATGCCATTTTTATATTGGTAACTAAATGTTTTTCTTGGAACCCTTGAGCATAGATTTCTCAAAAGGGAAAGGAAAAGAATATCAAACTTAATCACCTTTGCACAAATTTCCCTTCTTGGGTCCATTATAGGATAATTAGAATATAGTTGGAAATATTATTGCATCATGACAATTTAGTATTATTTGGGATTTGAAGGTGATTTCCCAGTTCTTCTTAATATGTGGGTATTGGTGTACATATTTCAAATAATCAATATGTATCAAGTACCTAATATGGGCAGAACATTATACTCAATAATACATTAAATACAAAGGTGAACATGATGTGGTCTTTGTCATTTGTTTATAGAAAGAGCAATGCAAAAATCATTACGATGAAAAATATATATGCAGCATCAGAGATAAATGATATGCTAAGGAAATTCTGGAAGGAAAAAAAGCAAGGGTCAATGATGGATAGGAAAGGGAATGAAAGAAGAATATTTATAAAAGGCCTCCCTGGAAGATGTTATTTAAAATGAGTTTCACTGGATAGATAGAAATTTAACAGAGGAAGTGCATTCCAGTCTGAGGGAAGAACGTGAGTAACAGGAGTAAACATAAATATACCCAGGAAAGAGAGGAATATCTAGGGTTCTTGATTGTTTGGGCAATGTGCAACAGGAGAAATCAGAACCTTGCCCAGACTAGGCAATCATTTATTCAAGATGAAATTACTGAATTCCTCCTATGTATAAGACATGGGGAATGCAACAGTAAATCAGGATGACAAAATCTATGATCTTATTGAATTCACCATTATGTGAAGTAGATCATGAACTCACACTATGCTAGGTGCCCCAAAGGAACAGGGCCCATCTCATGGAGTGATGTGAATTACACGTGCTAACATAGGGAAAGCACCTAGAACTCTGCCATTATTATTTTTATGATAACTTTTGTGATAGTATTATCATTATTATTATTATTATTATTTTTAGAGAGAAAGTTTCACTTTGCCACCCTCAGTAGAGTGCTGTGGCATCACAGCTCACAGCAACCTCCAGCTCTTGGGCTTAGGTGATTCTCTTGCCTCAGCCTCCCGAGTAGCTGGGACTACAGGCGCCTGCCATGACACCCGGCTATTTTTTGTTGCAGTTTGGCCAAGGCTGGGTTTGAACCTGCCACCCTGGGTCTATGGGGCCGGTGCCCTATTCACTGAGCCACAGGCGCCGCCCTATTATTATTATTTTTAAGACAGAGTCTAACTCTGTGGCCCTGGGTAGAGTGCTGTAGAGTCATCATAGCTCATAACAACCTTAAACTCTTGGGACCAAGAGATCTTCTTGCCCCAGCTTCCTGAGTAGCTGGAACTAAGGTGTTCACTATGCAAACTGGCTAGTTTTTAGTAGAGAGGGGTCTTAAGCAGTCCTCTGGCCTTAACCTCTCGGAGTACAAGGATTACAGCCAGGAGCCACCATGCCCAGCCAATTTTCGTGATGTTATTAAAGAGTAAAAAAACAAAATGTGTTATAAAGAATAACAGTGACCACCAGCTTTATAGCCAGGGGTCAGAAAAGGTCATTCTGCTAAGGTGATGTTTACAAACTTGAAATTTGAGACTATGATAAGCCATGCAAATAATGGAGGCAGGAGTGACTGATTCGAAGGTGTGGAAGAGCTAACTCCATAAGGCAGAACATTTGGGTAGGGAGTTATGGGAAGTGAATATTGGGCCCTTTGGCTGTAGTAATTAGGTAGGGGAGATATTTGTGAGATAGAGTTGGAGATACAGACAAAAGAATAGTATGTACATATTTCTAGGGCATGATAACATTTCATAAAGATTTATTTAATAGACGAAGAAATAAAAGAATAAAGATCTATTGACAAGTAGGAGAAACATGTTGGGACTACATAAAAGGCCCTGAATGCTGGTCTGGAATGAGTATCATTAGTTTAGTAAACGTTTGTGCTGTTTATTTTCCAAACAAGGGAGTCATGGGTCCCGGACTATGTAATTTGTCTAAATGATTCTAGGGGTTCAGGGCACAATAAAAGTTGGATGCTTTGTTTATAAATTTAAAATTTCTAGCAGATCACAGCAGAACGTTAAACAAAGCATGGGCCCCTTATTAGCATGAGTCCTGCGTGACTATGAAGGTCTTATGACCATGAAGCTGGCTCTGGATGTGACCAATAATCTATTTTAAAAATTAAAGTCTTTCCAGACATATTGTGGATACAGGCAGACTACCTAGCAAATGATTAAAAGGCTCTTTGTATGAAGTAACAGGGAAGAGCTGAGTGGTGGCAGTGGAAATGATAAGACAGGGACCAAGGGAAACCCTGTGGCAGAAACAGATGATAGAAATGGAGATGTTGGTTGGACAGAGAGGGGAGTTGGATAAGAAAAATTCAGGGGTGATTCATGTATGAGTCTGAGTGACCCTGGAGAATGGGAACTACTACTTGTTAAATTGTTTCCTGCATGTCAGAATCTTGAAGTTGCTCAGGAGATGCCGCCCTCAAATATGTTGCTTTGATAAACTGATTCCTTTGAGCTGAAGGTGCTTGAAAAACAGCAAATGCAGGGGGAGAGTTTATCTGAACTCCTGTTATCTGCCTAAGGACAGACTCTCTAGAAAGAACTCAGTCATCATGAATTGGGGTCTGTGGGAGTTTCATCAACCAGGAAAGATTAATTCTTATCACAGGACAGAAGACTAGAAGTCAGCGCCACAACCTGACTAACTTTGTCTGTATCATCTATTTTTCATCTTTCCCCGAACCATGAACTCTCCCCCAAGTTGTGTATGTCTCTCTCCCCCTCTTTATGAAGTTATATACACGTGTAAATCTCACTATGTTTGGGGTCTGTGCATATAATAAATTTGTATACCCTTTGTCCTGTTAAGCTACCTGTTGTCAGTTTATTTCAGACTCATTATAGAACCCTCAGAGAATAGTATGAACGTCTTCCCTCTCCAAGAATCTCTTACTTTATCAAAATTTAGTGCTCGAAACAGCACACTGTGTTAATTATAATTACTGTCATTTTAAACACAAAGAAATTGTTGCTTAAAGAATCTGAGTTGTGTAAGGCTGTAAATCTAACAAGCGTTAATGCTATATGGACTTCAACTTTTAAGTCTGATTCTACAGCCTATGCTCTGTCCCCTGCATTATGTTGCCTCCTTCCACCAAGAGGATAAACTAGTGGTGCTCCTAGTTTGAGACACAGAAATTTAAGTGGGTATTCTCTGGATCTGATTTTTCATTCATTTATTCAAGATATACTTATCAAGTTCCACCTATATACCTAGGCTCTGTGTTCAGTCATGGTGATAGATAGATGAAAGAGATTATTTTAATAACTCCTCTGTGATGAATAACTCCATGGTGATGCCTCTCAAAAATATAATTCATTTTAAAACTTCCTTTCTTCATTATGATTTCACATTGAGACTATACTGCTTACAGATTTACATTATGGATTAGAGCTGCTAAGCCTAATATATTTATTACTTTATATATACACATATACCTATGGTGGCATCATAGCATAGTAGTTATAACTATGTAGCCAAATTCTCTGTCACGTACTAGCTACATGACCTTGGGAAAATTGACTAAGCTCTCTGTATCTCAGTTTCCTGAAAAAAAAAAAAAAAAAAATGGGGATAATATGTGCGATGTTTAATTTTCATTGTCAGTTTGACTGGATTAAAGAAAGCGTAGAGAACTGGGAAAGCATTATCTTTGGATGTGTCTGGGAGGGTCTTTCTAGAGGAGATGAGCATGTGATAGTAGAGTGAATGGAGTGTCCACGGTCAATGTGAGACCTGGGGCCTAGATAGAACATAAAGGGCAGAGGAAAGATAGTTTTCTGTCTGTCCCTCCTGGATCTGGTATACTCTTCTCCTGCCCTTGGACATCAGAACTTCAGGCTTTCCAACCTTTGGATTCTAGGACTTACCCCAGCAGCCTCCTTTGCCTTCTGACTGAGGTTACACCATTGGCTTCCCTGACTCTCAAGGTTTTGGACTTGTCCTGAGCCACGCTGCCTGCCTCCTGCAGTCTTCACCGTGCAAACAGCTTTTCATGGGACATCTCAACCTCCATAATCATGAGAGCAAATTCCTTCTGATGTATCTGTCTATCTATACACATCCCACTGGAGAACCCAGACTGTCAGGGTGCCTACGATGATTCCAGTTAAAGGACTACTGAGTAAAAACATAAACAACTTTGAACACTATCTAGCACATACTCAACCCTCAATAAATGTTAACTCCAACTATTGTGGCCCATACTTATTTTAGAGAAGTTCTAGGTTTCAAGTTGGTAAATTTTATGGCTAAAAATAAGGAAGAGATAGAAAGATACAGAGATAAAATTGAGTTTGTGACTTTTATCCATTATAATGTAGGAAATTATCAATGTAGCTTACGATAATTAAAAAACTAAATTATTTTTAGACCAGTAGATCCTAAGTAACCAGGGTCTAATTTGTTAGTCATTATCTCACTAGGGAAGAGCATGCTTTACTAGTTTGTCAAATGATTTAATTCATATGCATTTCATGTGATCACACATACATACAAGTGCAGACATATTTTGGATGCTGACTCAGCAATGTAGTAAGTGGTGATAATGATGATCTATAAAAGTATTCTCTTTTTTTTTATTTCAAATTAATATGAGTGTACAAATTTTTAGGGCACATTGTTCACACTTTCAGTGTAAAGTTCCAGTTGTAAAAGAGCCCCTCACCCAGGGGCTCTCACAATGTGCATATTAGATAAGATCCCACCTCATGCCCTTCCTTCTTCTGTCAGTCATTCTCCCCCCTTCCCCCTCCTGCCCCCCTCTATCCCCATACTAGACTATATTTGTGTTTTAGTGTTCATATGAGCGCATAATTGTTTATATATTGTTTCATATTAGTATGGAGTACATTGGATATTTTTCCATTCTTGTAATACTTTACTAAGAAGAATATATTTCAACTCCATTTAGGTAGATGTAAAAGGTGTAAAGTCTCCATATTTTTTAGTGGCTGAATAGTATTCTGTGGTATACATATACCACAGTTTGTTGATCCATTCAGGGGTTGATGGGCCCTTAGGTTGCTTCCATGACTTGGAAGTTGTGAATTGAGCCACAGTGAACATCTGGTGCAAATGTCTTTGTGTTAAGATGATTTTTATTTTTCTGCATGGATATTTAGCAATGAAATTTCAGGATAAAATGGAAGGTCTACTTTTAGATCTTTGAGGATTCTCCATCCTTCTCTTCTGAAAGGCTGTATTAGTTTACAATTCCACCGGCAGTGTAGAAGTATTCCCTTCTCTCCACATCCATGTATATAGTATTCTTGAGAATTTTCTACATAAAATAAAATTTGTGTTATCAATTTTTTTATTGATTTCATCACAAAGAATAGAAATAATTGATCATACTCTTTGACTGTAGTGCCAATTCTTTTTAAAAAATAAGTTTGACTAACCTTATTTTAGCTCTAATATTTCATTTTCTGACCCTCTAGTATAATTAATTCTACTGAGTATCCATCCCCCATTTTCCCATTGTTGGGTCCTCTTTTCCTGGAGTGTCTTGCCTTTGCATCTCTATAATATCAAGCATTTATTTAATTACTTTATCCTGAAACAATTTATTTTTATATATATATTTTAAACACTATGTCTGCTTGTCTTTTTTAGCACTTATCACTTTATAGAATATAGTTGGGAAGGGGAGAATCCAAACTCTTCATTTCCAAGGCATGATAGTTGACATCAGCTTTGCCTAAGTGAGGGTTATGTGTAGGCTCCTGGTAGGTTTTGAAGCCTCTGAAGGCATGAATTGTCAATAGAAGTGAGTCAGACTTTCGTGCCTTTGAGGGAGTGAGAGTAAAGGACAACAAAATGCTAAATTTGTTTTTACATGGAAAGTACTAAGTTAAAAAAATAGAAGTGACTACTTGGTTTCAGACAGTAACTATGAATCATAAAAATACTCTCTTCCTAGTATTAAAAAAATTATCTCACTGGGGTAGGTTAAATTGATCTAATAAAAATTAGTGACCCACTTTAAATGAAAAAGCCTTTAGAGTAAATAAGCCAGTGGAAAGCGGGCCTTTACGCTGACATTCTCATTGTGGTGAGCCTTGTGCAAAGAGGAATAGGAGGAGTGTGTCTGAGGTAGCAGTGGCAGGGAAGGGCAGCAGTGTGAGGGGAATGACCCTGGACTATGGGATAATAAAAGTGTCAACACCAACTCGATCCCTTTGCTGCTTTTGCTCTTAAACAAACACCTAGTCATTGGAGCCCAAGAGGAGACAAATTCTGGGTCAAGGGGAATCACCAGGAATATCATCACCTCCAATAAGTGTACAGCTCATCCTAGGATCCTCCTTCAGGCCTAAGCCCGAGGATGGGGAGGAATGACCATGATTAACACCTTTGCTTTGGTTTATTGCTGTTAGATAAATGCAGTTTATTCTCTGTTGGGAATATGATGTGATAAGACAGCTTTTTAAGAGTGGCTTTAATCCATGTGCACTAGTTCCTGGAATAAACCGTTTATTCCTTTAGTTAAATCTTCTCACTCATGTGACAACTTGAACAAGTAGGAGAAGAAGGGACAAAGAATTATCAGATAGGTAGAGTCGCTAGAAAACAGGTCAGAAAAAAAGTAGCTGAGAAACTAGCTATTAGATCTGGAAAAAATACTTAACAAGTGTCATGATCACTTTTCATTTTTTTTTTTAATTTTAAGATGCTCTTAGATTTCCTAATTTTTATTTTTATTTTTTTATTAAATCATAGCTGTGTACATTAATGTGATCATGGGGCACCATATACTAGTTTCATAGACCGTTTGACACATTTTCATCAGACTGTTTCACATAGCCTTCCTGGCATTTTCTTCACTTTTGAAATAACTATAGACCATATATGTGGGACAACTATACTTTTTCTGTGTCAACAGAAGAAGCAAGCCTACGACTAATGAACATTCTCTATTGGAAGGTAGATGTTAGGCTAGTGGAAGGGAAAAATGAATCAATCACCAAACAAACCTTTAGTATGAGAGAAACTTTTACCACATGCTTTCTCATGAAGTAATGAGTTCTGGGTCATTGGAAGTGTTCAAGCAGAGACCGAATGACCACTTTCAGGAAACGGTGCAGAAAAGATTCCAACATGTGATAATGGTTAGGTTAAATGACCTGTAAAGTCTCTCTGAAATCTAACATTTTATGTTTCTAAGAATGTATCAAATTTTATGCCTTAGATATAAGGTTCAGGAAGCCATATTATTTCTAAGCAATTTCTCATGTCCCATTTAGTAAAAAATAAAGAAATGAACTAGTTCCTGAGTGAGAAGGGAATAGAATTGGAGCTCTGTATTTTACTGGTCAAAAGAGACCTTCAGCGTCTTTTGTCCTATGGAATCTAAGAAAATAATGCATTACATTCTAACACCTTTTCACTTTTTAATATTTCCCTTTTTGAAAGCGAGTTTTATTTCTCACCTTGTGAGGAAGGAGTCAGCTCTGTGAATTATCACCTTTTATGATCCCCTTTTCCTCGGAGAGCAGGGTTTTCTCAGTGTGCCATCAGAGCAGCATTTGATTCAAACTATCCTGTGGTGCTTGTTTAAAATTTAGATTCCTTGCCCCACTCAGTCATCATGAATCAGAATCTTTGGAATGCTACCCTTTAAATTCTAATATTTAATGAATATCTTCAGATGATTCTTATGCCTATTGAAGTTCAAGAATGTTTGCAGTAGATCTTCGAGATTTAGGGTACCCATATATAAACAGGTTCTATTTTCAGATTACCAAATATCACCAAACCCACTTTTCTTGTTCAATATGGGGGGCAAAGGTCTTGACAAGAATAAATAGTTATCCCCTAAAAAATACTTTTTTGATATTGCTTTTTCATTTGCTTGCTTTGATTTAAGAATAAGAAAAAAAATCACAATGCATTGTTCCATATGAACAGATGCTTTTAACAGGAGAAACATGTTTCAAAATGAAGTAGGAAAAACTTTTATCTTTGACTTCTTCTTATAAAAATAGTTGGTGATGGGTTAGTTTATGATTTACAACAGTACACTACTGAATTCAAAGGTACACCTGACCCCTATGTGGTCAATAATGTAGTATTGTTTCATTTCATAGTCTTTAAAATGGACCCTCTTGTTTGAAGGAGGAACATTGTTTTTCAGGAATTTTTATTTATTGCTGGTGACAGAAATAAAATTCAAACTATCTTAAGAAAACAAAATAACTTCATAACTGGAAATGATAGGAATGAGCTTCAGGTATGTCTGCAGCTGGGTTTCAAATGACAGCATCAGATCGCTATCACCAGCGTTAGGCTCATAATGTTCTTGTACATAGTGGTCCAAGAGAAAAAGTAAAACTCTCTAAATTCCTCCTGCAACTCATGGGTGTGACCTTGGCCCCGCCTGACTTTATCACAGTGGCCAGTTGGAGGAAGTTCTTATAGTTCTCTGATTATTCATATTATTATAATATCATATTATACATCCATATTTGGAGCCAAGGTTGTGTCATCCCATGGGAACCTGAGGATATACCTGAGTGAACAAAGGCTTAGTTCTCCCAAAGAAGGAGATAGTGAGCAAAAGAAAGTAGGTGATAGGTAGGTCCCAAAGGAACTGCCCTTCCTTCAATAGGTATTTGTTGATTATAAAATACTGGAGATAAAGAGGGGACCCTACACTGAACTCCTCTCACTAGGCTTAGTCAAGTGGGTAGGACTAATCTTTGGAAATTTCTATATAAAGTGGTGGAGATCTAAAGTTCTGAGGGAGCCAAGGAGAGAGTGTAGCTAAGTCAGACTTAGCAATATGAAGAAGAAACACCTAAGGTGGCAAGTGAGCTGAACCTAGAGGATGAGTGAGAGTTAAATGAGTGGTAGATATAGCGGGAGGGTGTTGGGGTTCCCTGAGGGCCCTGGCCTGGTTGGGGGTCAACAGGGGAGCTGACACTGGGGAAATAATGATACTTTGCATCAACTTAATGTATTAAGTCTGGATAGCTTGGAGAGAGTACATTGACTCACACAGCAAGTGGCAAGTTGAGGTAACGCAGCAGCCCTCTGATCCTCAGAAACCTTTTATTGATCTCTAATACAAAGTGTGCAAGCAAAATGCAAAGGTGCCAAAACAGGATTAAAAGAATCCCAAGCCCCCATGAAGATTAGGTAAAAAGGCAAATGGGTGGGTAGTTGGGAACATAGGGTAGTGAGTTGTCAACAATGACTGATAATGCACTTAGAAGAGGAGAAGGGAAAACAGGTTTCATCTCTGCAGGGCAGGTAAACCGACTTCCCTAATCTAACTCCCAATCAGGAGTTTAAAGGGCTTAGCTCCACCTGTCTGCTGATTCTCCACCAGGGATGGGCTTGATGATGTTATCCTGTCTGGGAGCCTTCAAGTTCCTTTCAACTTCAGTGTTCTTACTAAGAAGCCCCCAGGGACAGCCCACCTGTGTGCTTAACCCTAGATGGAGACACCCCACAGAGAGAGAAACTCGTCTGCCTCCCACAGGAGGGCAAATCCAGGAAGAGGAACTTACTTTTAAGGGGCAAGCAAGTGAGAATATTATCTTATTATATGATTGGTTGGCATCTATATTATGATCAAAATAAAATTTTCAAGTAAGTGTCTTGAGAAGAAACTCCTGACTCAGTAAAAGTGGAGTTGTTTGTCCATTTTTGGCTGGGAGCTAGTACAACATTACCTAGATAACTCAATTTTTGTTAAACTGAACTGTGTTTCTACTTATGAGGAAAGTCCTATAGTAGGAATAAAATTTTTTTTTTTCAGATCAAGTTGTTAAAATAAAATGTTAGAAAGCTCTAAAAGGCAATTACAGTGATGTTTAACACTTACTTCTTATTGGAAGGAAAAAAAAAAATATGGCAGCAATTTAGAAAAGGCATGCTTAAAATTCAGAGAAATGTAGAAACACTAGAAGTTATATGTTATACATGAAATAGTTCTCTGTAGAGTTTGGTTGTTTTTAAAAATGACAAGGATAAGGATTGCATTAATGTGTCATTGGTGATGATTCAAGTGTGGAATATTCTGAATAAGATATTGGTTGAAAATATAAAAACAAAAGGGTTTTAAATATTTTGGGGTGAGATGAAGTAATGAGGGGTCAGGAAGGAGACTGTGTGATAAAGTAGCATGATAGGAAAACATTATATGAGGGAAAACAGCAATGTATCACTCAACATGATGAATAAAGCTGTATCCCACATATCAATATGAATACTGAATGTGAATGGTCTTAATGCAGCACTGCTGAAAACACATATACTGACTGAATGGCTGTAAAAAGCACAGTATATGGTATCTCCAAGAAAAACATCTAACTTGCAAGGAATCATAACAGACTCAGGGCAAAGGATGATAAAAAGCATTCCATGCAAATAGAAAACAAAAGTGAGCAGGTGGAGCCATTCTCATATCAGATAAAATAAACATGAAATCAATAATGGTAAAAAGAACAAAACCAAAAATGGTTAATATATAATGATAATGGGAGCAATTCGACAAGAAGACATAACAGTCCTAAATATATATGCATTTAGTACAGGAGCGCCCAGATTCATAAACCAAATTCTGTGAGATCTAAGGAAAAGAATAAATAGCATCTTCATAATTGTCAGGGACTTCAACACCCCACTGATAGAGCTTGACAAATCCTTGAAGCTAAAAATCAATAAAGAAACACTGGACTTAAATGGGACTCCAGGACAAATGGACCTACTAGATACTTACAGAACATTCTATATTAAAACTACTGAATATACATTTTTTTTTTTCTCATTAGCAAATGGGACATTTTCCAAGACTTAGGCCACAATGAGTTTAGTAAATTAAAAAAAAAAAAAAAATCAAAATCACGCAATGTATCTTCTCAGACCATAGTGGAATAAAAGTAGAAATCAATTCTAAGAAAAAACATACAAATCTGTACAAAATCATAGAAATTAAACAACCTGCTGCTGAATTATTCTTGAGTGGATGATGAAATTAAGGTGGAAATCTAAAGATTTATTTTTTTTTATTTTATTATTTTATTATTTTTTTTTTGTGGTAGGATCTAAATTTCTTTCTTTTTTTTTTTTTTTTTTTTTTATTGTTGGGGATTCATTGAGGGTACAATAAGCCAGGTTATACTAATTGCATTTGTTAGGTAAAGTCCCTCTTGCAATCATGTCTTGCCCTCAGAAGGTGTGGCACACACCAAGGCCCCACCCCTCTCCCTCCTCTCCTCTCTCTGCTTTTCCTCCCCACCCCCATGGCCTTAATTGTCGTTAATTGTCCTTATATCAAAACTGAGTACATAGGATTCATGCTTCTCCATTCTTGTGATGCTTTAGTAAGAATAATGTCTTCCACTTCCATCCAGGTTAATACGAAGGATGTAAAGTCTCCATTTTTTTTTTTTTTAATAGCTGAATAGTATTCCATGGTATACATATACCACAGCTTGTTAATCCATTCCTGAGTTGGTGGGCATTTAGGCTGTTTCCACATTTTGGCAATTGTAAATTGAGCTGCAATAAACAGTCTAGTACAAGTGTCCTTATAATAAAAGGATTTTTTTTCCTTCTGGGTAGATGCCCAGTAATGGGGTTGCAGGATCAAAAGGAAGGTCTAGCTTGAGTGCTTTGAGGTTTTTCCATACTTCCTTCCAGAAAGGTTGTACTAGTTTGCAGTCCCCCCAGCAGTGTAAAAGTGTTCCCTTCTCTCCACATCCACGCCAGCATCTGCAGTTTTGAGATTTTGTGATGTGGGCCATTCTCACTGGTATTAGATGGTATCTCAGGGTGGTTTTGATTTGCATTTCTCTAATATATAGGGATGATGAACATTTTTTCATATGTTTGTTAGCCATTCATCTGTCTTCTTTAGAGAAGGTTCTATTCATGTCTCTTCCAATTGATATATGGGATTCTTGCGTTTTTTCATGTAGATTAATTTGAGTTCTCTATAGATCCTAGTTATCAAGCTTTTGTCTGATTCAAAATATGCGAATATCCTCTCCTATTGTGTAGGTTGTCTCTTTGGTTTGGTTGTTGTCTCCTTAGCTATACAGAAGCTTTTCAGTTTAATGAAGTCCCATTTGTTTATTTTTGTTGTTGTTGCCATTGCCATGGCAGTCTTCTTCATGAAGTCTTTCCCCAGGCCAATATCTTCCAGTGTTTTTCCTATGCTTTCTTTGAGGATTTTTATTGTTTCATGCC
>CAUYPK010031095.1:0-35407 GCA_963574355.1 Loris lydekkerianus
AAGGCTATAACCCAACTATACCACAAGACTATGAGGAAAGGACCAAGGAAGGGGAAGGGAGGGGGGATGTTTGGGTGGAGGGAGGGTGATGGGTTGGGCCACATCTATGGTGCATATTTTTATCTATAATAAAAAAATAAAATAAAATAAATAAATAAATAAATAAAAAGAAAGAAAGAATTCTAAAAGATCTCTAGGTATTCTGGAAATTTATATTTAAGTGACAATTTTAATGAAAGTACTCCTCTGACAGTTGTAGCTGGTTTTATTTAACTGCGTGCAGTCCTATCCATGAGGTTTCTTTGAGTTTTAGAATGTGAGTGAGGTTGGCCTGCACAGTGGCTCATTAGGCATGAGTACTAGTACTCTGTGAGGCTGAGGTGGGTGGATTGCTTGAGGTTAGGAGTTTGAGACCAGCCTGAGCAAGAGTGAGACCCTGTCTCTACTAAAAATAAAAAAAAATTTCCAGGTGTGGTAGTGCACACCTATAGTCCTTGGGAGACTGAGGCAGAAGAATTGATGAGTCCCAGGAGTTTGTGGTTGCAGAGAACTGTGAGGGTGCCACTCTATTCTAGCCCAGGCAATGGAGCAAGATCTTGTCTCAATAAATAAATAACCAAAGAGAGAGAGCGAGAGTATGAAGTTTATCAGACGGTTATAGCATCACAGAAAGCAGTGCCCTATTCAGCTTCTTTTCTGAGCAGCTCCTTTCCTCACGTTCCACAGATGCTGCTAATGGAAACAGTAGCCACGGAGGGAAGAGTAGCGCCTCCAGCTCCACGCCAGCTCGCCCCGGGAATTACTCTTTGTCACCAAGACCTAGTTATGCGTCAGGAGACCAAGGTACACTACCCATTGTTTCTTAAGTTTTGAAACAATGCACTTCCTGATGGTAGACATGTAGTAGATTTTGGAATGACAAATTACCTGATAGCACACTCTGGAGTTTTTTCTTAGCTTGTCATACAATGTTTTGAAAGTTTATGATTGGGCTTGGTGCCTATAGCTCAGAGGCTGGGGCTGGAGGGTTTGAACCCAGCCTGGGCCTGCTGAACAACACTGACAATTACAATAACAACACAAAAAATAGCCAAGCATTGTGGCAGGCACCTATAGTCCCAGCTACTCGAGAGGCTGAGACAAAAGAATTGCTTAAGTCCAAGAGTTTGAGGTTGCTGTGAGCTGTGACGCCACGGCACTCTACTGAGGGCGACATAGTGAGACTCTGTCCCCCCCCAAAAAGAAAGAAAGCTTATGATTGGTGTGAACAGTAGTAATTAAATTATCTTAGGATTCTACAGAGATGAGCCTAACTGGGAAATAATGTTGGAACAGATATATCAGGAAATGTCTAAACCCATAGGTCTTGCTGATTAAAGAACAGGATTCAAAGTTCTCTGCTGTGTAATCCACGGCAAATCTGACCCTTTGGTGCTCTATCTACAAAATGAGTATAACAATAATACATGTCCTCCACTAGAGCTGTTGATAGAATCAAATAAAATAATCTGAGTAAAATTAAGAATTGTAAAACAACATGCAGATATTAGGTGGTTGTTAGTATGGTGTTAGGCTGATAACACCAACGTGTAGCTTTTTCTAACTTTGTCTTTGCTTCTGTCCCCCTAGATGAATGATTTAAACTTTCTGAGCATAATCAAATAAAAAGTTCTGTGTTACCTTGGCCTTTGT
Source organism: Loris lydekkerianus (assembly GCA_963574355.1). Lineage (NCBI taxonomy): Eukaryota > Metazoa > Chordata > Mammalia > Primates > Lorisidae > Loris > Loris lydekkerianus. Next base: position 1,693 of record CAUYPK010031095.1, read on the forward strand.
CCCTTTCTTCCACATGACTGAGGACAAGGCTATCTTTCTTTTTGTCTTCAGCTACCATGTTCACTTCTGGGCCACCAAAGAAACGACACCGGGGGTGGTATCCCGGGTCACTTGTCCCCCAACCTGGTTTAGTTGTACCTGTTCCTACAGTTCGCCCTCTTTCAAGAAATGGTAAGACTTTAACAGAAAATGGATTTAAGGTTTGGGGTTTTGTTTTTTTTAATTAGTAGAGATGTCTTCTTCTCCTGTTCTTTCCCCGAACCCTTGAAAATAAACTTCCTTAACCAACCATTGTGTTCAGTATTATGTGAGGATATTGATAGTAGCTAATATTTTGTACCCCTCACATCAGCCTTTCCTACAAGCACAAGCATCATCACCACTGATCTGCATTCAACCTTTGGCTTGGTTGTAGCCCATGGCATTGATAAGCAATTCATTATCTAGGTCATGATGCTACCAGGCACCATCACAGGGCACAAATGGACTTGCTGCACCAGCAGTAGTGTTAGATTTTCCTTCCTGTGATCTGGTTTTCTGTGTGACCCAAGCTTGTTATTTCCGGCCTAGACTGTTAATAGCTAGACACCTGAAAAGCCAACTTGTTCTCCTTCCTAATACCCTAACCGTGGCCATTTGGTACTTACAGTTACATGTTCAAACATTTGTTTGCCTTGCTGTACTAAACACAGACAACTAGAAACACCAATTCTAAGGCATACATGGGGTTCTTTAATTTTTAAGTTTTTTTTTTTTTTTTTTTTTTTTAATAAATAGTTTTAAAAACAACATGGAGGGCTGGATATATTGATTCATACCTGTAATCCTAGCACTCTAGGAGGCTGAGGCAAGAGGATCTCTTGAACTCAGGATTTGAGACCAGCCTGAGCAAGAGCAAGACCCTGTCTCTACTAAAAATAGAAAAATTAGCCGGGTGTTGTGGGGAGTGGTAGTGTAGTCTCAGCTACTGGGAGGCTGAGGCAGGAGGATCTCTTGATCCCAGGAATTTAAGGAGCAGTGAGCTAGGCTGATGTCATAGCACTCCAGCCTGGGCAACAGAGTGAGATTCTGTCGCCAAAAAATAAAAAAAATAAAAAATTATTTTTTCTAAGACTACATGGTTATCCTATACACACAAAGAATTATATCGGTATGCCACTGTAGTTGCCTTTAGGTAGTACTGAGTCATGATGAACTTATCCTTCTTACATTTGTCCGTGCTTTTCAAAATTTATATGCCTTTGATATATGAGGCAGGGAGAAAAAATGCAAAACAGAATCCAAAAGATTGCATGTGGAAAAAACAACGGAAAGGAAACTACCAAAATGCTCAATAGTAGCTATCTCCAGATGGTATGATCATGCTTGTTTTCTTTCTTCCTTTTGTTTTTCTTACTTCTGATTTTATATAATAAATAAAAATTAATGATAAAAATCCACAATAAACCATTAGACTTCTAAAACTACTAAAGCTGCATTACTTCCCACCGTATTTCATTTAGCTTTCATGTCTAATCCTTCCTGTCAAACAACTTTTTTTCCAGAGCCCCTTTTATCTGCCCCAGTTCCACAGACCCCATTAACTGGAATTTTACAACCTCGGCCCATTCCTGCAGGGGAAACTGTAATTGTTCCTGAAAACCTGCTGAGTAACTCAGGAGTTAGACCAGTCATTCTGATAGGTAAGGCAAAGGAATTCTAAGTTACCTGTATCTTCTGGAATCTGGGGCTGTTATTATTGTTGGTTTGTTTATTCACATATTCAAGAAGGGATTTGTCCATCTGTATTGATTCTTTCCGCTTTTATTGGTCAGCTCCTTCATGCTCTATTAAACATGGGATTAGAAATTGAGAATAAGGCAAAGACTTTTTGCCCTCAAGGTACACTGTTGAGTGGGAGAGTCCGACCTAATCGCTAATCTCTGGGGTTAGTAAATAACTATTACAACACACTGCGATAACCATTACGACACCAGACACGGTGTTGTGTGAGCTGGTGGAGGTTCATAACCAAGAGCAACAAGAGCTCAGAGGAGAGAGGGCCTACCTCTGCCCCGAGGGGTCTAGAAGGTTTCTGAGAAATGATGTTGAAGCTGCATCCTGGAGGTTGGTCAGAGTAGACAAGGTGGAGGAGACATTCCAGTCATTAGGAGCCAAACCACAGAGAAAAGGGATGACCTCAGCCAGCTAACAGACCTTCCTCAGGAGAACCAAGAGGCTTCTCCGTGGCAGGGCTGAGCTGTGGGCAACATCTGTGAATCAGTATCTTTAAGGAGGTTGAGTCCTTCTTAAGTCAGCATTTTTTAACCTCTTATCTCACACCAGTTAAACTTCCAAGGCACATTTAAATTATGTTGATCAAAAAACAAAAAGTAAAAAAAAAAAAGAGTATATGGCTCTGTGCCTGTAGCTCAAGCGGCTAAGGCACCAGCCACATACACCAGAGCTGGCAGGTTCCAATCCAGCCTGGGCCTGCCAAACAACAGTGACTACAACCAAAACATAGCCGGGCATCGTGGAGGTGCCTATAGTCACAGCTGCTTGGGAGGCTGCGGCAAGAGAATCACTTAAGTCCAGGAGTTGGAGGTTGCTATGAGCTACGATGCCACAGCACTCTAGCCAGGGAGACAGCTTGAGGCTCTGTTTCCAAAAAAAAAAAAAAAAAAAAGAGTATACTTATTGAGCTTTGAACTTTGTTCAAAAATAATTTAATTAATGTTCTTTATTTATTTATTTATTTTATTTTTCTTTCTTTTGAGACAGCGTCTCAAGCTATAGCCCGCAGTAGAGTGCCATGGTGTCACAGCTCACAGCAACCTCCAACTTCTGGGCTTAAGTGATTCTTTTGTCTCAGCCTCCCAAGTAGCTAGAACTATAAGTGCCCGCCACAATGTCCGGCTATTTTTTGGTTGTAGTTGTCGTTGTTCAGCAGGCCCAGGCTGGATTCAAACCTGCCAGCTCCAGTGTATGTGGCTGGCGTCCTTAGCCTCTGAGCTACAGGCGCTGAACCAATTAATGGTCTTTAAATTTTTAAAGACCACTGATTGAAAATCACTGTTCTAGAGGTGGTCTATTAGTGCAGATTTAGAAATTTAGGGATCCCTAGATGCTTTTTATTCCCACATCAAGAATCCTCTTGGTGTTAGGGCTAGCCTACGCCAGAAGGCTGTGAGCTTTACCTTTAGGACAAGACAGATAGGGGAAGATAGTTCCAGACTCTTTATGGTGTGTCTGCGTGAGGTGTTTTTTGCACATTCTGAGCACACCTAGTTGGATGGTTTTGCTTGTAGCCCTGTCCTGTACTGGGCCGCCATAGTCACTGATCCTAGATCTGTAGGCATGGGGTGGGGAGAATCTCAGCTGTTAAATTCCATATAGTTTAGGAAGTTCTTTTTTTGAACCTTAGCACAGTGCAACTAAGCCTTGGAAAGATAAGCAGAACATGGAGAACCTTTTGTCCTATAATACCTGCCTTTTAGAAAATCTCACAGAGGGATTGCCCTCTCTACCAACTACCAAAACAGGGAATATTTTCAACATATTTTTATCCTATCTACTTCTAAGATAATTTGTTTACTGACTTAGGAAGAAAACAAAAGCAGCTAAGATATCAAAAGGACTAGGAATCTCCAAGCACCTGCAACTGGTAGAAAGTTGCTATTGATCAATGACTTTAGCTTTTTTAAGAAAATCTCAAAGTGAAACACGTATCACATATGTTGTAGTTTGTTCATTTTCTGATTTCTTATCTGAAAAGAAACTTGATCAGGAACTTTATCAGAAAATATCATTGTGCTTTTACAAAGGATGCAGAGGTGTTTTGTAAACTCACCAGTATTCTGTGGCAGAGATATAACATTGACATATCTCTTCTGTGGGAAACAGAGATAATATAAGTATAGTCATCCCTTAGTATCCATGGAGTATTGGTTCCAGCCCCTCCAATACCAAAATCTGTTGTATTCTCAAGTCCTGGGTATAAAGTGGCATAGTATTTGCATAGAATCTGCAGGCATCCTCCCGTGTACTTTAAACCATCTCTAGCTTACTTATAACACCTAATACGATGTGTGCACAACATCACTTCATTCATGTGGATTCACCATAGTGCTTGGCAGTTGGCACAGTCAAATTTTACTTTTCTAAACTTTGTGGAATTTTTCCCCCTGAATATTTTTGAGACACATTTGGTTGAACCCACAAATGTAGAACCCACAGATACAGAGGGCCAATTATATGTTGCTTCCTGTTCATCTAATGTAATATAAAGGTAGAATTTGGAGCATCTAAGTAGATTTCATAGGCTTGACATATTTGATTGATTTGGTTGGTAGCCCTCTCACAGGGGAAGGAATTTTATTAACCATCTTTGCTCCTAGTTGACCAAGTATACCTGACTGGATCTCAAAAAGAAATGTTGAATTGTATTGACCTACTTCTATTGGGACAGGTTATGGCACTTTACCCTATTTCTATGGAAATGTTGGTGACATTGTTGTCAGTCCTCTGCTGGTGAATTGCTACAAGATTCCACAGTTGGAAAACAAAGATTTGGAACAATTAGGGTTGACTGGCAGCCAGCTTCTGAGCGTGGAAAACATGGTTCTTCTCACAATACAGTATCTTGTACGGCTGGGTAAGTTATTTTCGATAACCATTCACTGTTGACTACGTATTTTTATTCTTTTTTGTAACATTCTTTTTCCTTTCTTTCTCACATTCATCCACCTGTCTGTTATTTTTCTTCTTTCGCTTCTAACATTCTTTTCCTTCAACTTCTTCCTCCCTGCTTTTCCCCTTCTCTTTTTGTTTTCTGTTTTATTTGTTGGTTGTTTTTGGAGGTTTTTTTTCCCTTTGGGTCCTAGAAGAGATGACTTGCTCCACCTAGTGTCCGGTCTCATAGTGCTCCAAAGAACTCCAAAGAAGCCAATGAGAACAGAACCAGAAAGGGTTGTGCAGGGGGGTCCCCCTTATCCCCTTAGGGAGTGTAGACAGGCCATCTTTCCTTTTTTATTTTTTAATTATTGGGGATTCATTGAAGGTACTTTTTTTTTTGAGAGAGAGCATCTCACTCTGTCCCTGGGTAGAGTGCTACGGCAGCACAGCTCACAGCAACCTCAAACTCTTAGGCTCAAGTGATTCTCTTGCCTCAGCCTCCTGGGTAGCTGGGACTACAGGCGCCTGCCACAATGCCCAGCTATTTTTTTATTGTAGTTGGTTATTGTTGTTTGGCAGACCCGGGCCAGGTTCGAACCCACCAGCCCCAGTGTGTGTGGCCAGCGCCCTAGCTGCTTAGCTATAGGTGCCGAACCCAAGCCACCATTCTGAAAACACAACTACTATCTTGAATACAAGCATAGCCATTGTCCTAAAACCAATATTTTCCAGTTTCCCACTTGCCCTTTTTATCTTATAAAATGCCCCATACCCATTTTTTTTTCTTCTCCAGCTATACTCCACTGATGGAAGGCTCTCTAGCCTTAGGGTAAGGGGAATACATAGGTCATGAACCCTTCACTTCCTCTATTTAATATATCCTCCTGAGACCCCCACAGTGGGAGTAGCAGGTGCCCTGACAATACTGTAGTGGTTCAGCAGCATTTACATTGAAATGTCCTTTATTTTGCAAACTGCAGTAGCCCATCTAATATGCAACCTAATTATACACTCACTCCAGGACTTCAGGCCACTCTATTAGTTAGAAGAATGTTTGAGATATAAAATTACACGTAAAAAAATGTTGTATGATCCCAAATATTATGGTTTTGTTGCCTTGTAGGAAATTAATCAGTATCTGACTAGCAACTCTTATTTCAGCATACTTTTCTCCACTGAGCCTATAAACCAGACTTTTCATATCTTCATGGAACTGGTTTTGTCTTTCTGCTACTTCCTGCATTAGTGAGTTGAATAAAACTTTAACATGTGAAAAAACAATCATATTGTACACAGTTTTATGTATTTTCTTTTAATGTTAGAAAATACTTCAGTGTTTAAGAAATAATAAAAACACTGGCTAAATAGTTAAGAAAACAAAAGCTGCATTAGGTCAGGTTCAGTCTTTGGGGCATGGTTAGCAACCTGGCCTAGAACTCTTAGTGCCCTGAGGCTGCTTACATACAGGCTGTGTTTGGACAAGGCCTTTTGAAACTTGCAATGCTTCAGATTTCCCATGAGAGCCACTCTCAGGATAAACCTAGGACATGTTAATCACACTTATCGATAGGTAATGAAATTATAAAAATCACCTGAGTCACCAGCTCATTTGATGTCATAATTTTAATTGCTACATACTGACAGTGGACTGTGGACCATGTTCTAAGATATAAAATCAGCTTCTGGATATGCCCAGAATCAGTAAAACAACGTGTCATAGAGCAATGATGTTATAACCAACCAAGCCAAACACTATAGCATATTTTTCAATCTTAATAACGTTTTTTTTTCTTGAAACAGAGTTTTACTCTGTCACCCCAGGTGGAGTACTCTGGCATCATAGCTCACAGCAACCTCAAACTCCTGGGCTCAAGTGATTGATCCTCTTGCCTCAGCCTCCCCAGTACCTGGGACTACAGGTACCCCCCCACACACACACATACACACCTGGCTAGTTTTCCTGTTTTTAGTAGAGATAGGGTCTTGCCCTTGCTCATGCTGGTTTCAAACTCCTGAATTGCCTGAGCTCAGGCAATTCACCCACCTCAGCTTTCCAGAGTGATAGAATTACAGGTATGAGCCACCAAGTCCCGCCAATCTTAATAACAATTTAAAAATCAATGTCCAAGTTAATTAAACAAACCAAGTGGTCAAAACAAAATGTCTTCCCTTAAATTACTAAGAACTCTTATCTTTAAAAAAAAAAAAAAGTCTTTATTTAATTTTACACAGACTCTTCTCTGCCTTCAAAGATCAGTTTTCTCCAGAGTTTTACTTCCAATCGATTAGATCTCTCAATGTATAACATGAATAGCTATTTATCTGTTTATTTATTTTAGAGTGAGAGTCTCACTTTGTCACCCTTGGTAGAAAGCCGTGTCATCACAGCTCACAGCAACCTACAGCTTTTGGGCTTAAGAGATTCTCTTGCCTCAGCCTCCCAAGTAGCTGGGACCACAGGTGCCCACCACAACACCTGGCTATTTTTTTGTTGCAGTTTGGCTGGGGCTGGGTTCAAACCCACCACCCTTGGTATATGGGGCCAGCACCCTACTCACTGAGCTACAGGTGCCACCCTATTTTTTTTTTTTTTTTAATCTAAGCTTTATACATTGAGATTTCTCTGTCCCCAATGACTACCTGTTCTGGAGTCCTTGGAAAGATTTTTTTTTGCCTCTAGAGGTTTTGTGAAGGCAGCAAGAATATTTTCACATATGCCATAGATTATAGACATTTAAAGAAATAAATCCAGACTTCTAAAAGGACAGTTTTAATACTTTGGTGGCTCAATTGCTTAGAGGTAACAGAAAAGAAGAAAAGCAAGATTCTTTAGAAGAAACAGACCTTTCCACTACAGCCACTTTAAAGAAAAACAAAACCTTAGTTATTTCACAATCTGAAAATCTTTTGAAGTAGATAATGAAATCAGCAAATCCAGAGATTCTTGTTCTTGGAGGGTTCTGCGTCTGTTGGAACCTTGTCCTTCCCTATTACTCTATCCAAAAAGCTATCAGAACTGAAGCCTAGGGTAAACTGAGTGACTGGAGATCAGCACTTGAAGGAAAAGAAATTGCTATTATCAAGCTTGCAAAAAGTGTAGAAAAGGCTCCTCCAGTTTAACTATAAAGGATGAAGATGAAAAAGTGACAGGGGATGACTAGAAGCGAGGCATTTTACTCTCAGAAGTCTCTTACCTCATTTAAACTTTAACATCTTTTCCCCCATTGTAATTCCTAACAGGAATTCAGTCAAAGTTTTATATTTGAAATTGATGATGCTTCCAGATAGAACATGTTACTCAATCCTGGTTTAGAGTGGGTCTCAAGGCCACAACTATTAACCAGGCATCTGAGCCTTCAGGTCATCAATAAGGGACAGTAGGAAATTGGAAAGAGTCGGGGCCACTTGGTTTTAAGCTGTCATATGTTCTAGTGGAAGAAATCTTTAAATAGAAAACTGCCTTCCCTTCATTTGAGATAGTCAGTGCACATCTTTCCACGTTGAGCCCCTCACTACTAAGTGTGTACCGAGTGACCACTACCATGTTGCTAATTTGATAAAGCTGAATGATGATCAGAAGTCTTGGTGGCTCCTGGGTGATTAAAAAAAAATGACAACAACAACCTTGTATTCCAGCGGGAACCTGAGGTGGGAGGATCACTTGACCAGGAGTTGAGACCACCCTGAGTGAGACACCACTTCTACAAAAAAAAAAAAAAATTAGCCAGGCATGTTGGCACTACAGAGTCCCAGCTACTAGGGAAGCTGAAGAAGGAGGATCACTTGATCCTAGGAGTTTGAGGTTGCAGTGAGCTATGATGACACCACTGCATACCCTGGCCCTGAGTGACAGAAATACACCCTATTTAAAAAAAAAAAAAAAAAGCATCAAGCAATTGAGAAGAACATAAGAAACATAAGCATTACAACTTTCTAGTCCTATTTCCACATATAGAAAAGAAAAATCTGTCTAGATGTTGTCTCCACTCTTCTGCCTTTCCCTGGCCCGTAACCAATCTTAGAAAAACTGTTTTCTCTAATTAAAATAGTTTATTTTTAAAATGTATAATATTTGATATAATCTTCCTTGTCCTTAAAACATTACTAACCTCTCCTTTTCTTGCTTTCCCAAAAAAGATGGCAGGGCCAGGGAGGCCACTTACACTCCTATTTGACTTAAGCCTAAGAGCTGGAGGCTGCAGGGAGCCGCCATCATACACTGCACTTCAGCCTGGATCCCAAGAAGGAACAATTCTTGACTCACTCATGGTGCCTCCTTCCCATACGGAAGTCCAGTCCTCACCCCTGATCTTTTGTACAGGGCTTCATTCCCTGGGTTCTGGGGCTATTGCTTGGTCTCAGTTCACAGACACAGAGGAAGGTGTTTACTGGAGCCCACATTTCAAATCTTGAGTTCACACAGCAAAAGAAATTACTGAATAGAGGGAGTGATTATATTCTCACTGGTTTCAATTTAAACTAAATATAGAAACTTAGTTCATTTGTGTCACTTGGATACAAAACATTGACTTGCTTATTTTGTTCTAAAGACTAGTTGAGAGTTTCTAAAGAGAGTAAGAAACCCAAGTCCCCTTAATTCCAGGGGTCATAGGTCAGCAATGTAAGCTTAGCCCTAAGCACAGCTGGGAAAGAGGACCAAATGCTGTATTTAACAATCCAGAACACAGGGGAATAACTGGGTGATGAAAGCATTCTCTAGGTGAGGAAAGTGTGAGGCTGCCTAAAATACTGTGAGTGAAAAATAATTAAACGTAATATCCCTATGGACATTATTCTCAAAATTAGATATAGAGGTAATACATTAGAAATGCTTTTCAAAGTATCTGTGAATAAAATGAGAAATGAATGAAACCCAAAACTGATTATATACCAGCCAGTGGCTTCTTATTTCATTAGTCAGTAACTATTTCCATAATTCCAAGCTTAATAGGTCAATAAATAAGCCATCTGCAGTGACCTTCTCCCAAGGCACACAGTGGAATTAATAGTCTCTCTCCCTATAGCCTCTCTTAAAGAGACCAGGAGGAGAATAAAAGAAAACAAAAGCCTGATTAAAAAAAAAAAAAATTGAGGCCCAGCCTACAGTGGCTCATGCCTGTAATCCTAGAACTCTGGAAGGCCGAAGCCTGTGCATTGCCTGAGCTCAGGAGTTTGAGGCCAGTCTGAACAAGAGCAAGACCAGTCTCTACTAAAAAAATAGAAAAAATTAGCTGGGTCATAGCTACTTGGGAGTCTCAGGCAGGAGGATGGCTTGAGCCCAAGAGTTTGAGGTTGCTATGAACTGACACCATGGCACTCTAGCCTAGGGCAAAAGAGTGAGACTATCTCAAAAAATAATTGACCATAGAGTGAGCAGATACAAGCCGAAGACAAAATTTGGGGTAATGAAGACCCACATTTGGGGCACCTGTAGTCCCAGCTACTCAGAAGCCTGAGGGAGGAGGATCACTTGAGCCTTGAGTTTGAGGTTGCAGTGAGCTAGGCTGATGCCATGGCACTCTATCCAGGGCAACAGAGTAATATTCTGTCTCAAAAAATAAAAATACAAAAAAAAAAAAAAAAAAAAAAAAAAAAAACGGCAGAGAGAAAAAAAAAAGAAGACAATTTCACAACAGGTAGTAGTTAATAGGGGCCCTATATGTGAGACCACCTGTAGGAAAAGAGCTTATTTCCCAGCTGGAGTCCGGTAGACAGGAGGACAGTGTTCCTCTCTCCTTCTTATAATTTTTAAAAATTCCAGCTGTAATTTTCTTTATTATAGGTCCTGATCAGATACCTCTCAGGGAAGAATTTGAGCAAATTATGCTGAAAGCCATGCAGGAATTTACTCTGAGAGAGCGAGCCCTACAGATAGGTGCTCCGTGTACCCCTGTGTTGCCAGGGCAGCTCCCCTGGCTCGCGAGATTAATCGCCAGCGTATCTCAAGACTTGGTGCATGTGATTGTGACCCAAAACTCTTTGGCAGAAGGCATTTCAGAGACATTAAGGACTCTCAGTGAAATGAGACACTATCAAAGGCTACCAGACTACGTTGTGGCAATTTGTGCATCAAAAATCAGAGGAAATGAATTTTGTGTGGTAGTGTTAGGTGAGTAATTTCTTTTGTTTTTGTTTGTTTGTTTGTTTATTTGTCCATTTATTCAATCATCTGTCCATTTGGAAAGTATCTATTGGGTGTTTCAGGCATCCATATAATTAATCTCTGATGAATTGCTCCAATGCTAGTTCCTTCTCCTAATTTTAACTTCCCCTTTCCTCCTCAGGTCAGGTTTTTGTAGCTCTCAATTTGGCTGGTACCCCTGTCAGCTGGTCGTGGGAGCATTATTTCAGAGCTCACCCTAGTAACAGATAACCTTGTCTCATGTAACTGCTGTCCTTAAAAGGTTGTGGAAATGTTACCACTCTAGCATGTGATAAAGCCAGCACCACATGGCCTAAGACAGTTAATCAAATTTGCCAAAAACTTAGCTCATATAGTCTCCTTCTCACTGAGGAGGAGTCTATTTAATATAATAACATTGATGCTAAAGAAGATTCAGAAAGTTGGCATGTTACAAAATGAAGGGTTTTGTCTTTCTTGTTTGTTTCTCACTGTCCTGATTTTCTATCAGGCACCATCCTGGGTAGCCAACTATTCTATTTTTATTTCTCTCCTCTCCGTTCTGAAGGGCTTTCACTTCTTCCTAGCAAAGAGGTGAAGCCCCCTCACTTTGGCAAAACCTGTCTACCCATCTTTCTGTGCTATATAAATTTTCAGAAAGCTTTGTCAGACAGTGGGATACATTAATTTTTAACATATTGATTTGTAAAAGCAATTTAACAACGTAAGTTTATATTTTAAGGCAAATATTTATAATAAACATACAAACACAATTTTTATAATGTTTTTCATATTCTTCCCTAGTCCTTTTTTCCCCTTATGTCCACAGCCCCTGGACATTCATCAGAGCAAATGGCCCAGCCTGGGGGCAGGCTTGGGGTCACCCACAGCCCCAGTGTTGGGGAGGCACAGGGAGCTTCCCTGTTCCCTATTCTTTAAACACATGCATGTGTGTGTTTTCACATTTACAAATGTAAGGTACATCATTTTTTCCCCTGATCACTTGGCATTAGATTATAAATGTTTTCTGTTTCTGTCTACAGTCTTCAAATTGACATCGCAAATCTTTGAATGTGCCATGATTTTCTTAGCCCAGGTTCCTATAGTCACCCCCCCCCCCTTTGGTGATTTCCAGTTGTTGCTATTATAAATAATGTTCCGGTGAACACATTCTACTGCGGTCGTCTCTTCTCCCCTCTGTTCTGCAGGCCAGCATCAGTCCCGAGCTCTGGCAGAAAGCATGCTCACCACAAGTGAGTTTTTGAAAGAAATTAGTTATGAGCTCATTACAGGAAAGGTCAGTTTCCTGGCATCACATTTCAAAACCACGTCATTAGGTGAGTGGATCTGGCAACACTGTCAGCCCCTGGCTGCATGATTTTCTGAACTTAGCCTGTCGAGGAGACAGTGTAGAGAATGAGCTTGCCGGCAGATCTTTCATTGGGAGTGGTGTATCCCAGGTATTGTGTTACTAACGCCACAGGAAGCAGCATGGGGCTCTGGGTGAGGCACGTCACTGTAGGATCAGGAGCCTCAGCTCAGCTCTGACTTTGTTGGGTGACCTTGGGTCAGCCCTCCCTTTCCCTGGATCTCAGTTTTCTAATATGTCAAACGGGGGTAGAGTAATCCCCGTTCTGCCTGCTTTTGAATATTACAGAGGTCAAGAGAGAACAGCTAGTGAAAGCTGGTGAACTGTTAGCACTATACCAAGGAGGGTGGCCCTTGCGATAGAGACACTGGTGCAGAGATGATGAAGCTTAAAACACCCACAGGTTGAACAGATCTTGATGTGAACCCAGCCAAAGAGCCCAACTCGGAGACTAATAAAAACAACACAAACATATCATTGCTTGTAACCTTATCTCCACTTGATTTTGTAATAGGTGATGACCTAGACAAGCTGCTAGAAAAAATGCAACAAAGAAGAGGAGACAGCGTGGTTACCCCCTTCAATGGAGACCTTAATGAATGTGTGTCCCCCGAGGAGGCTGCTGCTATGGTGCCCACACAAAACCTGGGTAAATGTCACCTCACACCAAGAGTAGAAAATCAGTCCTTAGGACAGGCGTTTCAGAAACGAAGTCATTCTGAAGGTTTTGAGGATTCTTCGTGAAGTCATAGACTATGACAGCCTTTCTCTCATTGTCTGTGTGATAAATCTGGCTCAAATTTAAGATGCCTTACCATTAAAAGTTTTAGAAGTCCCTGATCCTAGTTAGTAAAAGTCTCCTAGAATGAAAAACATAGACTTTACCTTAAGCACTCTCTCTTTTTTTCCCTGAAAGATTCCAGGGATTTTGGTGCATTTTTCTTAGTTTCACCAGCGGTGCCCGGAGAGTTGTGCTTGCTGAGGGCTTCAAAGAACCACTCCATAGCAAGTCTGGACAAAAGGCCTGCTGGGCCCCCACTCATGTTTCTTCACTTACACTCTGAGTCTGACATTGTCTTATGGATAGTAAGGCCTTCCTAACAGATGCTGCAGACTGTCGAGTCATCTGCCTTAACAACAAACTTCAAGAACTTAAAGGGGGACTGGGGCCCAGGAAGAGGAGTTCTGTCATTAGACTGGATTCCTTTGTGTTCAGATTCCTGCCCCAATTCCCTGATTGACAGGGACAACACAGGAGAGGAAAAAAAAAAAAAAAAAAAGAGCAGGTGAAAGGATAGATGGGAAACAGACCCAGTTAAGCTGCTGCTGACAGCCACTTGGCCACCGCCTGATGGGAATGCATCATTTATATATTAAGATTGCCTCAGGCAGTAAAAGTAGCACAGCTTGGCATCAGCTCAGTTGTAAAAACACATGGAAATGCAGGCAATAAAATGTTTTGACTGCTAGACAATATTTGGTAATAAAGTGATCACCCAGATGATCTAAAATGTGTTTTATATTAACGGTTTTGAATTGTTAACACATTTAGAATTTAAACATTCTCAGAGGACTTACAGATTCCCAAGCACATATCTTTGGTTCTTTGTTTACAAAACATTGCATAAAGATGTTTTTGTGATTCCTCAAACTTCAAACATTGCTAATATAAAAGTATAGATGTTAAGTCCCAACCCATCCAACCTGTGAAATGAAGGAAATAATAGCCTAACTACATCAAAAGACAGACTTATATTGATTAGTAGTCTTTATGGTGCAAAATTTATCGGGGTTACTATTAAAAGTTGCTGCTGTGGAGCTGGTCACAGAGGCTCACACCTATACTCCCAGCACTCTGGGAGTCCGAGAAGGGAAGACCGCTTGAGGTCAGGAGTTCAAGTCTGGTCTGAGCAAGGGCAAACCCCCCTCTCTCTACCAAAAATAGAAAAAATTAGCCAGGTGTCATGGCAGGCGCCTATACTCCCAGCTACTTGAGAGGCTAAGGCAGGAGGATTGCTTGAGTCCAGGAGTTTGAGGTTGCTGCTCTGATGACTCTGCTGTGCTCTACCCAAGGCAACAGGGAGATATTCCATCTCAAGGAAAAAAAAAAAAATGTTGGCAGCTTTAGGTTTTTCCAGTGGGTTCTCTCAGCCAGTAGGGAGACCACCCAGAAAAATCTCCACTTGCCATTGGCGCCCTTGGTAACTGGGGTTCTGTGTCTGCTGTCTTTGCTTGCACTGCATTGCAGTTTGATTTTAGAAAACGTTAATTAGCACAGGTTAATCAGACCCTTGTGATTCTGTTCCAGATTGCCGCATTTGTTCCTTGATAAAAAGCAGGTCTTTAAAGGATGGGATGTTGCCTGCTGAGGCGTTCAGATGACTAAACTTGTTTCTGTCATTGCTTGTGTACGTGGATGTGCACACATGTATAAGATAGATTGATTGCTTGGTTATGCTGGTAATAAAAAGCTACTGACATGCTCAGAGTATCTGGGCAGTGTTTTTGGAATACGTCACCTGCTGAGTGGCCAGCTTGCTGTGTCATGAGTCAGGTCTCTTCAGATAGTCCAGGCGTCAGCACTAAAGTTGACCACAACCACCTAGACCTGCCAGGTCACAAGCACTGGCAAAACTGACCAGAATGGGAAAAAAGGTGAAGGTCATGTCTCCATGACCTACCTTATGTAGTCACTGGGAGGGGAATTTCAGACCGTGCTGCAGCTGACTTGCTGAAGAGGAAATGTTTACTGTTGTGCCATCCAGGAAAGCTCAAAGGAACGCAGCCTCCTTATAGTCACAGCATCACCTCCTTCCCCAAACTGGGTCTGGGTTGGAGCACCAGCCTGTGCTGATATCCCTAATGAAAACTGGAAACTCTCCCCTTTCGAGGGATGGGTCATGGCTCCAGCTGCAAGGGTTTCCATTGTTTCTGGCTTGGAGTAGGGAAGGTTAAACATTTGTGAGACAATCAATCAACTTTAAAATAATAACATCTGTAAAACTGCACATCCACTCCTGAACACATCCCCGCAGCCTGTGCACATCCTCTCAAACAAGTTTCCAGGGAAAATGGACAAATCTATTAAAATTCAATAGGAACTAAGAATAGCAAATGAGAATTCCTCACTGTGTGTGTGTGATGTGTCCTCATATGGATTCAAGTGGCCCTCAGAGATGTAAATTAATCTTATTCTTACAACATTTTTTTTTTATATTTTAGATTTAGAAAATGAAACCTTCCAAATTTATCAACCTCAGCTAACAGTGGCCAGAAAACTCTTATCCCAGGTGTGTGCTATAGCAGACAGTGGCAGTCAAAGCCTGGACCTCGGTCACTTCAGCAAAGTGGACTTCATCATCATTGTCCCAAGATCCGAGGTTCTGGTCCAGCAAACACTTCAACGGATTCGACAATCAGGTAAGAGTGAACTTTTGAAGAGGAGACTACCAAGATCCAGCCATAGATCCCTTCTGCCTCTTTTCTTTTGCTTAATCCAAATGTTTCTAGGACATGTAAAACTTTTTTCAGTAATACAAATCATAAAAGCACCTTAGGATTGGCGCTTGTAGCTCAGTGGTTACGGCGCCAGCCACATGCACCCAGGCTGGCAGCTAAAGCAACCTGGCCCAGGCCAGCTAAAGCAACAATGACAACTGCAACAAAAAAAATAGCTGGATGTTGTGGCGGGGGCCTCTAGACCCAGCTACTTGGGAGGCTAAGGCAAGAGAATCGCTTGAGCCCAGGAGTTGGAGGTTGCTGTGAGCTCTGACGCCACGGCACTCTACTGAGGGTGACATAGTGACACTCTGTCTCAAAAAAATAAATAAAATAAAAGCACCTTAAATGTTATTTTTAAGTTTTCCCTCAGAGTACCTTGTCCTTTTCCCCTCCAAGTTCAAGGGTACCTTTCATACCTATCATACAGTGCCTCTGTTAAAATGCATCTTCCCTTCAGTGAATCTGGGGCAGACACCACATTCTACATTTCCAACTAGCCTCCAGAGGATGCCAGGGTAGCTGGTCAGAAGACCACACTTTGGGTGGGTGTGGTGACTCACACCTATAATCCCAGCATTCTGGGAGGCCAAGGAGGGTGGCTAGCTTGAGCGTAGGAGTCCAAGACCAGCCTGAGCAAGAGCAAGACCCGCCTCTACTAAAAATAGAAAAACTATCCAGATATGGTGGCAAGGACCTGTAGTACCAGCTATTAGAGAGGCTGAGGCAAGAGGATCAATAGCTTGAGCCAAAGAGTTTGAGGTTGCTGTAAGCTATGAGGACACAGCATTCTAGCTTGGGGCAACAGTGGAAAAAAAAAAAACCATGCTTTAAATATGTGACTATAAGAAACCTTGTGTTATTAGGTCCGTAGACCAAATGAGTGGACTAAAAATGCATTTCTGCTCTCTCTTTAACCTCTCTTGGTGGCTGTGACTGATGCTTTGAAAGTCTTGTTCACATCTGGAAGCCCCACGTGCCTAGTTAATAGTACAGTCTTGTTTTTAGCCTCTCAGTTTCTGAATGACAAAATGACCCTCTGGAAATATCCACTTGTAGCTGATGAGCTGCAGGAGGTAAAACACCATCTCCCCCAGAAACCAGAGTTCTGTGCTCTTGTGGCTACTCGCCATTTCTGGATTTTTTTCTGCTCCCCCCTCATTGTGGGAAGCGGACAGGCAGTAACCAGACTTTTTGTTATTTCTTATGTATTCTTTGCTTTCATTACCGGGAGGAAGCGCCTCCTCTGTTAGATATTTCACTTGTACCAACTGGCATGTGTGGCCTCCCTGAGTTTGTGATCTGTTATCCCAAGCAGGGCTTGAGCAACACAGCACAGCACCTGTGTGCAGTGACAGAATCATCTGCAGAGCCTTTTCCTGAAATAACCTCTTGGTGACATGTGCTTTCTCCTGTCCTGATAGACGCAATCCCCAAAGAAAGTGTATGATCTTTCCCTTTCCCTTCTCAGTTCTCTCAGGTTTGTCTAACATCAGCATTTTAAGATCGCCACCCCTCAGAAAGGCACCAGAATTAGACCAGTTATGTAAACATAGAAGCTAGGGGGAAAAAAACCCCCCAAAAACCCATTATAGACAGAGCCAGCAAAGCATATTTTAAAAACTATTCACAAGCTGGCTTTGGCATGCACACTGAATTTATTTTTGGAAAAAATAATCAATATATATTTTAAAATAATGATATAACTTTTATAACAGAAAAGCATATTTATGGTATTTTTTATTTTGAAAAAAAAAGATAGTAAAAAGAAATTGAAACATTTATAATCCCACCATTCAAGGATAACTACTGCTAACATTTGCCATTAACAGATGACTTAATACTACTTCACTTCCCCACCTGCAAATGCTTATCACTTGGCATTAGTGTGTGCACACTTTTCTGTGTCATGAAAAGCCTCTGTAAGCATCTTTTTTAATGAACATATAGAATTCCACATCATAACCACCAAAATTTATTTGCTTTCATATTTAAATACCTTCATATTCTTGGAACATGTACCGACTGATGGAAGAGGAAAGACCAAAATTTATTTGCTTTCATATTTAAATACCTTCATATTCTTGGAACATGTACCGACTGATGGAAGAGGAAAGACCAAAATTTATTTGCTTTCATATTTAAATATCTTCATATTCTTGGAACATGTACCGACTGATGGAAGAGGAAAGACCAGAAACACATTAAGGTATAAGGAGAAATTGTTCAGGGCAGATTAAATAGCAAATAACCTTTAAAAAGCATAGCTATGAAAACAGAGTTGTCAAGAAATAATCTGACTCCATTTCCTCATACTTCATTTTGTGAATTGTCAAGAGCTTAGTTCGCCTGCAGCCATGGAGGCAGTATCTTGGGAGGAAGGACCCTGGCACCTCTTTTAGATCTGTTCTCAGCCCCGGCTCCCATCGGTGTTCCACTGACGCTTGGAGAGAGGGTGGGAAGGCATGGGCAGAAGGAGTAATAACCCCACGGCCTCCACTTCCTGGTCCCAGCTGCCTCCCTTCCTCAGCAAGCATGTCAGCAGCCAGCCTACCAGAAAAAGCACCAGTTGGGGAGACGTTGCCAGCCTGTGCAGAAAGGGCACATCCTTGGCAGAGCATGTGTGGCTGAAAGTAGAAAGATGAAAATAGAAACCATCACATTGCTGCAGACCCAGCACTAAAGTCAAGCATTTGATACCTTAACTCACATTCTGATTAAGAAATGGAAAAAAGACAGGAGGGAGGGGGAGAGGGAAAAAAACAAAATAAAATGTTATGGAAAGAATTTGAAGGTTAAAAAAAGAACTGAAATGAGTTAAACATCTTTAAGTTTGCCTACCTTGACTTGTGACTGCTGGGATGATCAGTGGAGAAGGAGGATTTTTAGACTTATAGGCAAGGCTGTTTTAGTGTTTTCTTGAAAAAATTGAAATTGTAGCATAATTTTTCTAGTTCGGAAGACTCCATATCCTATAAATACTAGGGTACTGGTGCAATCAAAATACAAACCACTTTCGATTCAAGGTGGGTGGGATGAATACAGGAAGCATTTGTGCCTGGGTATTTCTCCTCCAGCTTTTAAATGGTGTAAGTGTCAGTTCCAGCAAATGGGAGCAAGTCTGGGGGTGTCCAGTTAAGGAAGTGTTATCATGCTCAGGGGAATGGCACACATTTGATAGTTCAACACATGCATGATTATCAAAGAGCCAGAGATACATTTTACCTGCTGTTATGTAGATTGTTTACTCTATCCAAATGGATGCAAGGAAGTTTTAAGGAAGTGGCTGAGACTAGGAACAGAACTGAAGGGATAGGGGAAAGCATTCTCACTTCCTAAAATACATTTTCTTGGTCTCGTCAACTTCATATCACCTTGTTGGTTACCAAAACTTTCAATATTAAAAAGACAATATTTATTGGGCAGAGACAAAGGTGGCAGGGAACAGGATCCCAGGGACAAAAGTCCTGAGAAACCACACTGCCTTGAGCTGGACGAGAGAAGCACCAGCTACTGCTCTGTGCCAGTGTAACTGAGCATATCTGCTCGCATCCGGGCAGCCCAGTCCACCCCAGCTCTCAGCACCCTCAGGTCCTCATCCTCAGACACTGTCTCCCCTGGTCATGTCCTACACCCGCCGGGTCCTAGAAGCATCCATTCAAAGGTTCCCAATTTTAGGTGACAGTCCCTCTTTTGTTGCATACTGGACACTTTGTTGGACACTGGTGGGGTGGGGTGGGGTGGGGAGTAGGGGAGAATCCCAGGTGATGCCATAATAAATTCTTTTCTTGGGTCTTTAGTTGGTTTTCTCTCCATTCTCCACAGCGGCTGCCGCAGGCTCTACCTCACTCACCAAACCTCAGACCTCATTCTTCTCTCAGCAAATGACAATGCCACCTATTTCTCCTCAGTCCCCAACCCAAAGTAAAAAAACCCCAAACCTCCAGATAAATACTTCTTGCCTTCAAATCTAGAAACCTGACTGGTGCGCGTCCATCGCTCCTCTCCCCTCCTGCTGGGCTGCCCTACTCTGGTGAAGCCTGACTCCCACCTCACTCTGGACACCATCCCAGCCTCATTCTCAGGGCCCTGTTAATTTTTTTCTCACATTGCTTCAACTTTCCCTTCAGAGGCTTATGCCATCATCACCACACTTTCTGGATGACAGCACAAGCCTCTGTTAATCCCACCTGGACCTCCTGATCCCTTCCTCCCACCAGCTGCCACACGGAGAGAGTTGTCCAGTGTCACCTCCATCTCTATCTCCCAGTCACTCCTCAAACCCTGTAAATTAGCTCCCAGCCTCACTGCTCTTTCACCAGTCACCTTTTTGGTTCTTATCCTATCTGAGCTTTTGGCAACATTGGGACCACCATTATTCCTGTTCTTCGGGCTTCCAGGGCACAGCCCTTCCCTTCCCTCCCACTCCAGAGCACAGTGCTCACACACACCGTGTAGTTCTCTGGTCGTAATACTCAACACACAGCTGCGTGTTTACTAATGAGCTTTCTGTTTAGCCAGAAAGCAAAATATTTAGGGAACATGTTGTCTTGCCTATGACACAGCAAAATTGAATTTTAACTTCAAATCTGTTCTGATAGAAAGATGTAGACATATTTAAGATCTGGTAGACCTTTGGCAAAAACAACTTTGATTATTAAAACTATTTTCCAGAAACCTACTTTAGCCAAAGAGTAGAGACGTGAATTGATTAATGTGTAGGCTTTAGGTGTGTCTTCTAGTCACACACAGCTCTGGAGTTGTACGTGTGCATTTGGGATGCTAGGTGTGTCTACTAGTCACACACAGCTCTGGAGTTGCACGTGTGCATTTGGGATGCTAGGTGTGTCTACTAGTCACAGCTCTGGAGTTGCACGTGTGCATTTGGGATGCTAGGTATGTCTTCTAGTCACACACAGCTCTGGAGTTGTACGTGTGCATTTGGGATGCTAGGTGTGTCTACTAGTCACACACAGCTCTGGAGTTGCACGTGTGCATTTGGGATGCTAGGTGTGTCTTCTAGTCACACACAGCTCTGGAGTTGCACGTGTGCATTTGGGATGCCAGGTGTGTCTTCTAGTCACACACAGCTTGGAGTTGTACGTGTGCATTTGGGATGCTAGGTGTGTCTACTAGTCACAGCTCTGGAGTTGCACGTGTGCATTTGGGATGCTATGTGTGTTCACCTGCACAAAGTCTCACCAAACCCAGATTAAAGAATTATTCTTTGTGGGAGGACAGAAGGGAGCCAGCTGGGCCCCCAGGAGACAAAGAGACCACTTGTTCAGTGGGCTCTGAAGGCAATTAAGAAGATTTCATATTAAATGAATTCAATAAAGTAAAAAAAAAAAAAAAAGAAGAAGAAGATTTCAACCAGCTATTTCAATGCCCAGGTTATTTGCTGAAAAGAAATTACAAGGGTGAAGGAATGCTCACTGTTAAAATAATACTTGAGACTTGGCACCTGTAGCTCAAGCAGCTAAGGTGCCAGCCATATACACCCGAGCTGACAAGTTTGAATCCACCCCAGGCCTGCCAAACAACAATGACAACTACAACCAAAAAATAAGCAGGCGTTGTGGCAGGCGCCTGTAATCCCAGCTACTTGGGAGGCTGAGGCAAGAGAATCGTTTAAGCCCAGGAGTTGGAGGTTGCTATGAGCTGTGATGCTACAGCACTCTGCTGAGGATGACAGCTTGAGGCTCTGTCTCAATTAAATAAATAAATAATACTTGAAAACTCAGCATGCTCTAATGATTTGATATTTTCTTGATTTTGATATCCTTTTAAGCATTGGAATAATTTTTTTGTGGTTTTTTTTTCATACTAAAACTTTGGTGAAATTAATTCAATCCATAAAGAAAATGAACCACTAAAACTTAGGACATTTTTATTTTTCTTTGGGACATCTTTATAAGTTGAGCAAGAAATAAAAATTAAAATTTAGAAATAATTTTTTTTTTTTTTTTTTTTGAGACAGAGTCTGACTCTGTTAACATTCCAGGCTACAGTGCTAATTTTTCCATTTTTAGTAGAGATGGGGTCACGCTCTTCTCAGGCTGGTCTTGAACTCCTGAGCTCAACGGATCTTCCTATCTTGGCCTCCCCGAGTGCTAGGATTGCAAGCATGAGCCACTGTGCCCAATCAGAATCAAAATTCTTTATTAAAAAAAATTCAAGGGATAAGACTATAAAAGTTAGAACACATTGTTCTCTTCAAATAAACAGGCAGTGTATGGGGGCATTAAGATAAATGCTAGATAAATGCCTGTAGCTCAAGTGGCTGGGGCACCAGCCACATACACCGGAGCTGGCAGGTTTGAATCCAGCCCAGGCCTGCCAAACAACAATGACAACTACAACCAAAAAATAGCCAGACATTGTGGTGGGTGCCTGTAGTCCAAGCTACTTGGAAGGCTGAGGCAAGAGAATTGCTTATAAGAATTAGAGGTTGCTGTGAGCTGCGACTCCACAGCACTCTACCGAGGAAGACATAATGAAACGCTATCTCAAAAAAAAAGATAAATGCTAGATCATCTGTAAGGATGCCTGAGCATTTAAGAGTTCCCTGACCATTACCAGCTTTTACTTTTACTTGATATTCACACTGATTTGCTCCCTCTGTTAATGGGTTGTGGCCATTTGGTCAGATTTTTTTACCTTTGTGGCCTTTGACACTGATACTCACAGGGTATTGTAGACATGGTGAATATGTTCTTGGTTTTATTCCTCTTCAAGGGCCCCAGATGGTAGAAAAATTGCTGCTTGCCCTGTAAAGTTTTTAGAAGAATGGCCTCAGAGAACATAATGTTGTTTTTTCCCCCTTGAATCCCCCAAAATGGGAATATGGGTTAGCTTGAGTTTTCTTAAATACATCTAACCTTTAGTAAGACTCTAGTCTAGCCGCTTCAAGTCCTTTGCCCTTCCAAGAAGCCTCCTCCCTGGGGGCCTGTAATGTTGTTTTTTTAGAGGAAGATGTTTATGACTGGGATCCCACACTCACGGCAACTCCCCAAAATGTTCAGAGTAAGAACCTTTTGGGGACACAGTGATTCCCAGCCACCACTGGCTCTGTTCTAGAGTTCAATGAGTTGCAAAATGCTGTGAAAGAAGAATTATTACGGGTGCCTCTTAAGTTTCCACTTATCTCAAAAGTGAGATTTTGCCTTTATGTAGATATAGCCCCTAATGTCTTAGTACCACGATGAGTAAATACCTCAGGAATGCCCTGCTGATATCCATTTATATTACAGGGCTGGAAAAATGTGACAAATTTGCCCATAGCTTATTGGAAAATAAGTTTTTAATCCTACAGACCTGTGAAAAGCAAGTTAAGTTATTGAGAAAACAGAATGAAGGTGACCTTTCTCGGACCAGCCATTTCTCAGCCCTTGGGACATTTTCAGCATTTACACCTCTGTGCTTATTTCTAAAAAACAAAACAGAGCATGACCCCTAAGCAAGAAACTAAGTAAAAAAAATAATCTGCATGGTACTGGCACAAAAGCAGAGAAATCGATGTCTGGAACAGAATAGAGAACCAAGACAGGAATCCAGCTACTTACCGTTATTTAAACTTTGACAAGCCAATTAAAAATATTCAGTGGGGAAAAGATTCCCTATATAACAAATGGTGCTGGGTGAACTTGCTGGCGATGTGTAAAAGACAAGTGGACCCACACCTTTCACCATTAACTAAGATAGACTCTCACTGCATAAAAGATTTAAACTTAAGACATGAAACTATAAAAATACTTGAAGAAAGTACAGGGAAAACTTTTGAAGGAATCGGGTGAATACTTTATGAGGAGGACTCCCCAGGCAATTGAAGCAGTACCAAAAATACATTACTGGAACCTGATCAAACTAAAAAGCTTCTGCACAGCCTAGAACCTATAGTAAGGAAGGCAAGCAGACAGCCCTCAGAATGAGAGAAAATATTTACAATTTATATCTCTGATAACTGTTTAATAACCAGAATCCACAGAGAACTCAAACATATTAGCAAGAAAAAAACAAGTGATCCCATCTCAACTAGTTTAAGCAGAAAGGAAGTTTGTGTATGGTATAACTTCAAGTACAATGTGATTTCAAGGCTTAACCTGAGTCAAGTAAGCTCCCAGTATCTTCAGAATCCTAAAGGGAGACTAGCCAAATTCTATGTAGCAGATGTGCAGCAGGCTCTGACTTCCACATCCTACCATCTGTATCTCTTTGTTTGAGGCTAGCCCTTGGTAGCTGAAACATTGGCTCTGCTAGTGCTCCAGGCAAGCCAGAAGTACCAGGGAACTAACACCCCTAGGAGTAGCCCTCTACCATTGACTGATGAATGCTGGCTTATATTCATTCCCCTGTTAGGTTATCTCTGACTGTTCTACAGTGGTTTCCAGAGTGAATCCCAGAAAAATTCATCTCCAATTCCATGTGGCTCTGCTGCAACTTGCTTAATAACAGTCACGCTGGTTTTCCTTTCTTTCTTCCCCCTTCCAGTATTTCCTGAAGTCACCTCTCACATAAACCATTTACACTCAAAACTTTGTCTCTGGGTCTATTTCTGGGAGACTATCCTGGTTGGATTTGTCACAAACCTTATTCTGACTGGAAAAGTTGTGACCACTTCAGCTCTGTACTAGTCACTGTGGCCTGGAGGTTTGTTTGGTATGACTATTACTTAGATGTGGATCACAGTCTCTCTCTGTGGGGGCCAAGAGACCACCCCATGCAAAAGCATGTGGACTACAGTTGGGGGATGATGATGTCCAAAGGACATCAAAGGAAATAGATCCTGAGTAGCACAGAAAATAAAATCAGCAATGCCCACTGCTACCTATGTCTTCATATTGCCATCAGGTAAGTGTAGTTGCATCTACACTTTGGGGCACTAGATGTTATATCTTATGGTCAGAGAGATCTTCTTTGGTGCAAATGAGCTAGAAAATTATGAT
Organism: Loris lydekkerianus; assembly: GCA_963574355.1. Lineage (NCBI taxonomy): Eukaryota > Metazoa > Chordata > Mammalia > Primates > Lorisidae > Loris > Loris lydekkerianus. The sequence goes on from CAUYPK010031095.1 coordinate 26,282, forward strand.
TCGTGGGTCAAATACAGCTGCTATTTTTTGTAAATAAAGTTTTATTGAAACCTGGCCATGCTCCTTTGTTTATGCATTGTCTCTGGATGTTTTCATGCTGTAACACTGAAATTAAATATTTGAAACAGAAACTTTGGTTCACAAAGTGTGAAATATTTGCTATCTGGCCCTTCACAGAAAAACTTTGTCAACCCTTGAGTTCGACAGTAACTACTTTGATTTCCAGAAGTTGTCTCCCAGGTTCTAAGCCCATGAAGTTAGTTATGGCAAAGGCAATGGCATAGGACAAAAGAAGGAAGACTAGTTTTTTTTCTTTCATATGCTGTATATTGTTGGAATATGCTGTATATTGTTTGAATGATTTTTTTATCGTGAATGTATTCCTGAATGTGTGGGTTTTAAAAAATGTGGAAAAAAATAAATGAATTTAAAAAAAAATGGTGTTTAGTAGGCATTAAACAAATGCTTGTTGAATAATGAATTGATTTTAAATGAATGAATAACTATATGTTCAAATGAATAAATGCATGCATGGATTCACAGGGATCCAGTTCTTTTGCTATGTTTTATGGGAAGACAAGGAAGTTTGTAAAATTCTAGGGCTAAAAGAAGTGATCGGAAGGAATGTCCCTTAAGATTTACATTTGGAGGTACTGACTTTATAGTTTTCATTATTATCAATTCTCATATTAGTACTGAAAAAATCTATTAAAAAGTCAATTCTTTGAAATTAAAATTATTTTTCCTAATTCATTAATCCTTGGTTTGCATCAGGCTTTAGTGTAATTCATCATAGGAAAGCTTAAAGTGATGTTTAATTACCCCTACATTTTTTCCCAAGCTTATTTATTCATGTTAAATCCACTTGTCTGGGTATGAGCTACTTTGTAAGCTCAAAATGTCAAACTTTTTATAGAATAAGCATTTTAAATCTTTTTGGATTTTACAGAAACCTGTTGTTCAATGACCCCTTTGCAAAGAAGCAAAACAAAACACATACACATCTATGTCCTTTTTGAGAGATGAGACTGCATTCAATTTTATTTTAAAATTCTGTTTATATAATAATAATAATAATAATAAATAAAAATTTAAATTGTCCTCAGGATTACTATCTAAATTGCTAATAATTGTTTAGAACACTTCCCAGATAGGCTTTAGTATCTCCCTCATGTGTTTTCCCAAAACAGCATATTTATAATAATCAATATAAATCTCATTAAAAACACACATTAGATACCTAATTTGTACATTCTATTCCAATGTTACAGCAAAGGATTTTGGGGGGAAAATTAATAATATAAATCTCAGAAATCCTTTAAAAGTCACCACTGAGTATTATTATTAGTATTATTATTAGTATTAGTATTATTAATAATTAATTAAAATATTTTATTCTCTTAAATATTTAGAGTCCCCTCCCCCTGTCAATTTATTGTTTAGGAAATCAAATGTCCATTTATTCATGTTAAATCCACTTGTCTGCGTATGAGCTGTTTGTAGGCTCAAAATGTCAAAATGTCTGAGTACATTGGATACTTTTTCTTCCATTCCTGGGATACTTTGCTAAGGAGAATATGTTCCAGCTCCATCCATGTAAAAATGAAAGAAGTAAAGTCTCCATCTTTCTTTAAGGCTGCATAGTATTCCATGGTATACATGTCCCATAATTTGCTAGTCCATTCGTGGGTCGATGGGCACTTGGGCTTCTTCCAACAGACATTAATAAATAATCTCTGGAGGCCAAAATCATTCCTGGTTGAGAACTACTTGGCCTGTTTCATAGATACATTGTAGAATTAGCATCTCACGTATAATTCTGGATTAAGACTGTCTTACTCCTAAGAATCAGGGGGTTGCTGTTGAGCTCCAGCAAACTGTTTCTCTGGGGTTCTAGCTATTAAAGCTTCTCTACTGAGACCTTTCCTCCATGGCAAACATAAATCTTGGAAGATGTCCTTACTAAGGAGCACACTTTTCTTACTAATTGCAATGACTGGAGAAGGCAAAGTCTCCTAACAGACCTGGAACACTTAAATTCAAATCTGGTACCCCAGGGAGCAACACATGCATCTTGATATTTTCCTTAACTCCCAAGTCCTCAGAACCCCTGCTAAACCTTGTCTTTCTTTTCCTTTACCCCATTTGGTTTCTCTGCATTCTTCTGGGTGCAGAGTGGTGATTAAAGTGCTGTGAAGTATGAGACACAGTAGAATGAGCACTCAGCCTGGGGTCAGAGGACTTGATGACTCTAGACTCAGCTCTGGGACCAGTGATATAATTTCAATGTAGTGACTTAACCTCTCTGGTCCTACTTCATATTCCATTAAAGCAGGAGATTGTTCTAGATATTTTGTACTACCTTAACTTGCAGCTCTTTTCTTCTTCTGAGTTTAATCTGTTGTAAACCTCATCTACCAAGTTCTCAATTTGCTATTGCTTTTGTTTAGTTCTAGAATTTCTATTTGATTCATTTCCCAGGTGATAATCTCTATCTTTTATTATATTTTCTTGAACATGTTTATTACATGATTTTAATACCTTTGATTACTACAATATTTATAACATTTAAAAGTTTTTCTGTCATGCTATTTCTTCCTGCTATAACCTCTAACAATTTTTGTTGTAGTCTAGAGATTGTGTAAAAAGTTGGAGAGATTGTGAGTGGTATTACCTTTTCTCTGGCAGTTGGATAAAGGGAGTACTGACCCACTTGCTGTAAACATTTATTGAAATGATTCAATGCTGAGTTTCAGCATTTGTGAGACTTGTTTTATTTATGATTTTCCCATAATATTAGGATATTACCATTTAGTATCTCAACTAAAAGTTACATGATTGGAATATTTCTAAAAATGGTAACATTTAGGTGTTCGGAATATTTTCATTCAATCACACATTTAGTATATGATCTAGCAATCATGCTTCTTGGTATTTAACCACAGATTTGAAAACCTGTATTAACCCAAAAATCTGCATACAAGAAGCTCATAGCAGCTTCGTTTATAATTGTTAAAACTTGGAAGCAATCAAGACGTCCTTCTATATGTTAATGTGAAAATTGTGGCACACCTAGACAACAGAATATTATTCATCACTAAAAAGAAATGAATAATCAAACCAAGAAAAGACACAGAGAAGCCCCAAATGGATATTATTAATTCAAAGAGCCAATTTTCAAAGGCTAAATAATACCTATATGATTCTAACTCTATAGAATTCTGGAAAATTAAAATATTGGATTTAATGGGAATTTACACTAAAAGTGAACTTGAACGTAAGCTCTGAATTTGGGGAGATAATGATGTGTCAGTATAGGTTCATCAGTTTTAGCAAACGTGCCATGGGTGTGGGATATAGAAGTGAGGGTGTGAGCAGGAATCATATTGAAACTGTGTATTTTCTGCTCAGTTTTGCCATGAACACAAAACTGCTCCAAAAAAATAAAGTCTATAAAAATTGTGAAAAAGAAACCTAACTATGATGGAGAGAATAAGTTTAAGCTTAGGGATACTACAAAAGTTTTGAGACAAACTGTGTTATGGTCCATTATTTCCTTCCCAGAAACACAGTCAACAGTGTCCTTTTTGTTCACCCGTGTAAGTTTCAACTTGTTGGGCTCATTAGTGTTACTGGAGAACTTCATTTGTCTCTGTTTGTGCAGATTCTACACTTCTTGATTTTTGTGCATCTCAAAACTTTCATAATGACCCACATGTGAATTCAAGGAGATTAGTTATGAGGCTTTGCAATAATCCAAGTAAGAAATCATTAAGAAATCATCTGAAACCAGTGGTGGTTGTAGGGTTAGGCAAAGCAATCCAATTCTTGATGTGTTTGAAGGTGTGTTAAATGAAATTGGATAAATTGGATAAAGGTTATTAGAGAAGTGGAATTATAGATTAATCCATGGTTTAGAGAAGCTGTAAAAATAGAAGTGATCTCTGAAGAAATGAAGAAAGGAAGAGAAGAAAGTTTGTTGGGGTGGAAGGTAGGTTAAAAAGGTAAGACCAAGACTGTGATGTAGGATATAAGTGTATATTAAACATTCAAGTGTGGATGTGAAGTTGACAATTGCATACATGAGTGTAGAGTTCAAGGACAAATCTAAGGTAAAGATATAAATTTGGGAATCATTAGTAAACAGATAGCATGTCAAGTCTTGGGAATGGTTGAGATGACCTGGAAAATAAGGTTAGATAGAAAAGAGAAGTCTGAAGATACAGCCTTGATGAAATTTAATGCTAAAGATTGGGAAAACAGGGAGGATCCAGTAAAAAGGAGTGAGAAGGAATGACTCTGCAGATAGGAAACTCAGGAGAAAATGATTAATCCCAGAAAAGAAATTAAGGAAGCATGGAGATTACAGCAGTTTCATATACTACTGATAAGTTGTATTATGAAACATTTTATAGTCTTACCAATATTCTTACAAGATAAGGTTGAATTTGATCATCAAATATTTTATTTAAACTATTCATGTCATATTCATTAATAAATAAAATGGGATCGTAATTTTCTTTCCTTACTTAGTCATTATTTGAAAATTAATGTTACAATAGCCTTTTGGGCAAGAGTATTCAAGTGAGTAGGAGATATGGGAATGTAAATGAAAATGTTTTTCTATTAGTTGAAACTTGGTGCAGCAGAGTTATGGATACAAAATGGTATCATATAATCTTCTTTTTAATTTTTGTACTTGTTTAAATTCTTCTGTAACAAAAAGTTAAAAATAATATAGAATAGTTATGGTAGTAGCATTTACCTACCCCATGGTGCCAGTTTCCATCCATGTTAAATCATGAACCACCTTTTGTCTCCTTTGTGTTCTTCTGTATGTTGGGATATGTTGTAGTTGTAAGATGCTCAGGTCCATGTGTCTCTGCCTCTGTCATAGTTCTTCCTGGGTGAAGTTTTGAGGAAGGAAACAGCAGCCAGCCCTAGTGAAATTTAAAGGAAAATTTTGGAAGGAATTGATATCTTTATAATGTTAAGTCAAGCCCTCTATGGATATAGTAATTTCTGCATTTACTCAGGTCTATTTAATGGCTTTTAATAGGGTGTTCAAATTTTTCCTATAAAAGTGTACATTTTATTAGGTTAATTTCTATATACTTTATAGTTTTTTAAATGGTATCTTATTTTCTGCTACCTCTACTAATTTATTATTGCTGGAGCAAAGAAATGCTGTTGATTCTTTTATGTTCAGAAAGCTTAATTAGCTTCCATTCTAAAAGTTCGTGGATTCTGTCTACTTTTACAATGCAAATTACAATATCTTCTCAATGCACGGACAATTGTTAAATTTTCTTATTTTTTATGTTCTCCACTAAGAATTGCATTTACTGTCAAAAGGCAGGGCATAGCCTTTATTATGACAAAAAGTTTGTTTCTTATCTTTGTTTGTGACAGTTTTTGTCATAAATGGATATTGAACTTGTGATATGTTACTAAATCTATTGATAAGAACAAGTTATTTTTTTTAAAGAACAAGTCATTTTTTTCTCTCCCTTATTAATATATTAAGTTATATTACTACTTTACTGCATTGATTCATCCTATTATTCCTGATAGAAACTTTATTTCATGATTGAGTAGTTGTTTGAATAATACAGGGTTTATCTAATATTTATTTTAAGATATTGGCATTTATATTAGATTCATGAGTGAGATAGGTCTGGAAATTTGGGGGGGTTTAAATATTTTTTGAGCAGTTTTGAGTTCAAAAAAAAAATGAGTGAAATGTGCAGAGAGTTCTAATATACTCCCCACCCCAGTTTTCCTTCACTATAAAAATTTTGCTAGCACTGTACATTTATTACAATTGATGAGCCAATATTGATACATTATTTATTATTCAGTAAATTCATGGTTTACATTGGAGTTCATTCTTTATGTCATACATTTTGTGGGTTTTGGTAAATATATGTAGTATAATACTGTGTATCAGAATAGATCTGCTATTCTAAAAATTCCCTGTCCTCTGCGTGTACATCCATTCTTTCTTCTCTCCTCCCAAAGGAGTACCTTGATAATTCATTTTTTTAATTGAATAAAATTCAATTTTTTTAATCGCATAAAATTTAATTTTCTAAATGCACAACAGCTTGTTTATGGAGTCTCCAATTTAAGGACATGAAACTGTTTTGGAGTATTGTCCTAATCTAGATTGAGAATGTAGATTGTTTTGGAATTATAAAACCAATTTATTTATTTTTTTCCTTTGTTTTGAATGACATGGAATTGAGATTGTGCCTTGAAATTTGGAGTAATGTCCTTTTAAAACTGTCTGAGTCTGTACTGCATCAGTTAGGAGACACAAGTCATAGAGTAGATTGAGCAGAAACAAGTAATAACAGTATTATTAATGGTAACAAGGAAGCTCCAAGGAATATAGATGTAGCATGTATATGGAGCCATTGTGACTTCTGGGGCTGAGGCAGACGGAGGAATACATTCAGAAGAGGATTCCCCCACGCCCACCAAAGGCTGGTTCAGACTTTCATAGAGAGGGTGTCACTGTAGCCCTCCAGATGGTAGAGGAGGTTATGGTGTTGTCATGAGCCCAGGCTGATTATTACACTGCTCGTGGAGTGTCAGCAAAATGTGCAGAAGTCAGGAAGTTAAGAGCCAGCATCTTCATTCTTCTCTGTCTTCTTCTGCCATGGCTACCCTGGATCCTTGATCACTGAAGAGAGCTGCCACATAGGCTTGAAGGATTCTGATATAAGCAGGAAACAAACATTTATTATGTTATGCTAATGTAATTTGGGGTTTTATAGGCTCAGCGAGTCTTAGTTACTGTCACTGAAACAGCAGTGCTTCCCTCTTTCTGTCCCTTTCTTCTCTCTCCCTCGTCCCCCTCTCTTTCCATGACAGAGTTGTCTACTTAAGTAATCTTTTCCAGAGAAAAAAATCAGCTTTGGGGTTAGTATAGCTCCATTGATAAAGACACAGATTATAAATTAATCACTGTTCCTGATTAGCTTTAATCTTGGGAAAATTATGTAAGTTCTCTGTGCATTCCTTTACTCAGCTATAAAATCAGAAGGAATCACTTTATCTCGAATAGTGTAATGAGGATTGAGTGGATTAATATATGTAAAGTACTTAGAATAGCCTTGAGATACTATTGCTGTTATCTTTTTTCTCTATTTTATTAATTTCATCTCTTATTTTCATTGCTTCTTTCCTTCTTTAAACTTCTCTTATTTTCTGGTATTAGGGGGGACACTTAGCTTACTTATTTATAAATGTTCTTATCTTCTGATGAATATTTTTAGAATATATAACCTTCTCAAATTCCTCTCTTAATTGATTCTTAGAGATTTTAACATATAGTCCTTTTATTCTCTTTCAGATGGATATAATACATTCACTTGTGAAACTTTTCTTAACTCAAAGGTCACATGGTTGTGTGTTTTTGGTTTACAGATTTTTGTTTTCCTTCTGAGACTTTCCATTTCACTTTGGTTCCTAATTTTATTAAATAACAGTTGGAAAAGTCTCTAAGACATTGCTTCTTTGCAATTCATTGAGGCCTTATTTGTGACTCAGTATTTGATTGAATTGTATGAATGTTTCATGCACGCTGAGAAAAGAAAAAATGTGTTCACTCAGGATAAAGTTGCCTGTGTATCTTTTGATTCATGGTTATTAATTATCATATACGAGTATATGAAATTTTAGATTTCATGATTTCCTTGAACGGTTTCTGATGTAAATGCTTTAAAATTTTTAGCTACAATTTCTCATTTAGTCTCCTCATGGTCTATCAATTGCCATAAAAGCATATTTATTTTTATGTGCCAGTACATCAATTATTACCTTTAAGATCTTTCATTTCATTTATCAATTCACGTATAAGGTCACCATTTATTGTTAATGATTTTATGCTTAAAACTTTATCTCATCTGAAATTAGCATTGCTAACTGTATTCCTTTCAGTCACATTGCTTGATGTGTCACTTTTCACACTTTGCAAGCACATTCAGTATTACACACAGGTTATGAATTGCTGGGGAAAGGACACATACTTACGTGTTATAAGTTTATGTATAAATTCATAAATTCTTGATTTGTTTAAAGTGAGTACCAGAACTTAATGGAAGCAAGGTAGTTAAGGACCCAAGAACAGAGCAGCAGGTGACAGAGCAGCGATGGTATCTCAGGTGACCGCTCCTTTGCTTTGTCTCTCTGTGGTACGCAGCTGCCAGAGGCGCTTCTGAAGGCTGTGTCCTGTCAGAGTTGAGCAAAATGCTAAATTTTTACTGCCCCTCATTCATTCTGAGTTCAGGCTCACCATGCAATTCCAGAGAAACTTACACTAGAAATCATTGTGCCTTAGTTTATGAGAAAGCATATATACATTCAGTTTTCTTGATTTTTTTTTTTAATTAAATCATAACTGTGTACATTAATGCCATCATGGGGCACCATACACTGATTTTATAGACTGTTTGACACATTTTCATCACACTGGTTAACATAGCCTTCCTGGCATTTTCTTAGTTATTGTGTTAAGACATTTACATTCTACATTTACTAAATTTCACATATACCCTTGTAAGATGCCCCACAGGTGTAATCCCAACAATCACCCTCCCTCCACCCACCTCCCCCTTCCTTCCCATCCCTTTCCCCTTTCCTCCTATTCTTAGGTTATAACTGGGTTACAGCTTTCACATGAAATTAGTTTCATAGTAGGGCTGAGTACATTGGATACTTTTTCTTCCATTCTTGAGATACTCTACTAAGAATAATATGTTCCTGCTCCATCCATGTAAACATGAAAGAGGTAAAGTCTTCATCTTTCTTTAAGGCTGCATAATATTCCATAGTGTACATATACCACAATTTATTAATCCATTTGTGGATCAATGGGCATTTGGGTTTTTTCCATATCACAAAATCCCAAGACCAGAGATGTTGGCGTGGATGTGGAGAAAAGGGAACACTTCTACACTGCTGGTGGGAATGCAAATTAATACATTCCTTTTGAAAAGATGTTTGGACAACAGTTTTCTTGATTCTTGAACTAAATTCAGCACCAGTGAGGCCAGATCCTTACCAATGCAGGATGTTGCATCTTTGAAGAGTATCTTCACTTTGAGCTTTATAGCATTT
>CAUYPK010031096.1:0-19282 GCA_963574355.1 Loris lydekkerianus
ATTTATGGGTGTTGATTTTGTAGCCTGAGACATTGCTGTATTCCTTGATCACTTCTAAACGTTTTGTAGTAGAATCCCTAGTGTTTTCCAGATATACGATCATGTCATCTGTGAAGAGTGAAAGTTTGATCTCTTCTGACCCTATGTGGATACCCTTGATCGCCTTTTCTTCCCTAATTGCAATGGCTAAAACTTCCATTACAATGTTAAAGAACAATGGAGACAATGGGCAACCTTGCCTGGTTCCTTATCTAAGTGGAAAAGATTTCAATTTAACTTCATTCAAAATGATATTGGTCTGTGGGTTTGCTGTAGATGGCCTCTATTAGTTTAAGAAATGTCTCTTCTATGCCAATTTTCTTAAGTGTTCTGATCATGAAGGGATGCTGGATGTTATCAATAGCTTTTTCTGCATAGATCGAGAGAATATATGGTCTTTATTTTTTAGTTTGTTTATGTGCTAAATTAACATTCATAAATTTACTTATATTGAACTAGCCTTGAGAGCCTGGGATAAATCCCACTTGGTCATGGTTATAATTTTTTTGATGTGTTGTCGGATTCTGTTTGTTAGGATCTTATTGAGTATTGTTGCATCAGTATTCATTAGTGATATTGGTCTATAATTTTCTTTTCTTATTGGGTCTTTCCCTGGCTTGGGGATCAAGGTTATGTTTGCTTTGTAGATTGTGTTTGGTAGTATTCCTTCTTTTTCTATATTTTGGAAGAGGTTTAGTAATATAGGAAATAGTTCTTTTTTAAAGGTTTGGTAGAATTCTGACGTAAAGCCATCTGGTCCTGGGCTTTTCTTTTTAGGGAGATTTTGTATAGTTGATGCTATTTCAGAATTTGATATAGGCCTGTTCAACATTTCCACTTTATTCTGGCTAAGTCTTGGTAGGTGGCATACTTCCAAGTATTTGTCAATTTCTTTCAGATTTTTGTATTTCTGGGAGTAAAGTTTCTTATAATATTTGTTAAGGATTTTTTGAATTGCTGAGGGGTCTTTTGTTATTTCATCTTTACCATTTCTGATTGATGAAATTAGAGATTTTACTCTTTTTTCCTAGTTAGGTTGGCCAAAGGTTTATCTATTTTATTTACCTTTTCAAAAAGCCAACTTTTGGATTTATTGATCTGTTGTATAATTCCTTTGTTTTCAATTTCATTTAATTCTGCTCTAATGTTGGTTATTTCTTTTCTTCTGCTGGGTTTAGGTTGGAATTTTCTTTCTTCTCCAGTTGCTTGAGATGTCCCATTAAGTTATTAATTTCCTCTCTTTCCGTTCTCTTGAGGAAGGCTTGCAGTGCTATAAATTTCCCTCTTAGGACTGCCTTTGCAATATTCCAGAGGTTCTGATAGTTTGTGTCTTCATTGTTGTTTTGTTCCAAAAATTTGGTGATTTCCTTCTTAATCTCATTTATAACCCATTTATCCTTCAGCATAAGGTTATTTACCTTCTATGTTTTTTTATGGGTATGCAGATTCCTGTTGTTATTGAGTTCAACTTTTATTCCATGATGGTCTGAGAAGATACAAGGAATAATTTCTATTTTTTAAAATTTGCTGAAGTTAGATTTGTGGCCTAGGATGTGGTCGATTTTGGAATATGTTCTGTGCACTGATAAGAAGAATGTGTATTCAGTTTTGTGGGATGAAATGTTCTGTAGATGTCTTTTAAGTCCAGATGTTGAATCAGTTAAATTTAAATCTAAGATTTCTTTGCTTAGCTTCTTTTTGGAGCATCTATCCAGCACTGCTAAGAGGGTGTTAAAAATCTCCAACTACTGTGGAACTGGAGGAAATCAAATTGCTCATGTCTGTTAGAGTTTCTCTTATAAATTGAGGTGTGTTCTGGTTGGGTGCATAAGTATTAATAATTGAAATCTCATCATCTTGATTATTACTTTAACAAATATGAAGTGTCCATTCTTATCCTTCCTTATTTTGTTTGGTTTAAAGCCTATTGCATCTGCGAATAGGATTGCAACATCTGCTTTTTTCTGCTTTCCATTTGCCTGAAGTATAGATGACCATCCCTTCACTTTGAGTCCCTATTTGTCTTTTAATGTAAGATGAGATTCTTGTATGCAGTAGATATCTGGCTTGAGTTTTTGTATCCAGTCAGCCAAACTGTGCCTCTTTAGAGGACAATTTAGACCATTCAGATTAATTGAGAATATTAATCAGCCTTTCAAGAGTCCAGTGGACATTTTTAATCTTTTTGAGACTGTGGAAGTTGGAATTTGATCAAAATTTAATTTTCTGGGTGGGTTTAGTTTTGTGGTGGAGTATTATGCTGGTCTTTATGGAGGATATGTCTGAGAATATCCTGGAGAGCTAGTTTAGTTATGGCAAATTTCTTCAACATGTGAATGTCGTTAAAGTATTTAATTTCTTCATCATAAATAAAACTCAGTTTAGCTGGGTACAGGATCCTGGGTTGAAACTTATTTTGTTTTAGGAGATTAAAAGTCAATGACCATCCTCTTCTAGCTTGAAAGGTCTCAGCAGAGGGATCTTCAGTTATTCTAATATTCTTCCCCTTGTAGGTGATGGCTGCTTTCTTTCGTCTGGCAGCTTTCAGAATTTTCTCCTTCATATTAACTTTAGTGAAATTGATTATGATGTGTCTGGGAGATGTGTTACTCGGGTTGAGTCGTGCTTGAGTTCTGAAACTGTCTGCTATCTGAATTTCAGAATCTCTTGGCATGTCTGGAAAGTTCTCCTTCATAATCTCATGAAGAAGAGACTCTGTGCCTTGTGAAGCCACTTCTTCACTTTGGGGGATCCCTATAAGATGAATATTGGTTTTCTTTGAATTATCCCCGAGCTCTGTGAGAGAGTGATCTGTTTTTGCCCTCCATTTCTCTTCCTCTCTGAGAGTTTGGGAGTCTTAGAAAGCTTGGTTTTCAATGTCAGGAATCCTTTCTTCTGTTTGCTTCATTCTGTTACTGAGGGATTCTACAGTGTTACTGAGATCTTTGAGGGCTGCAACTTCTTGTCTCAATCTGTCAAAATCTTTGGTCATTTGGTATTTGAATTCCTTGAATTCTCGAGACATCTTTTGGGTTACTGCTTGGAATTCTAATTTGATTTTATTTGCTATCCAGATTCTGAATTCGATTTCTGACATCCTCAGTTATTTGTTTGTGCATGGGATCTTGTACTGTGTCTGCCCCATTGATCCTTGGGGGACTTGATCTACTCTGATTATTCATATTGCTAGAGTATTTTCTTTGATTTCGTCTCATGATTGTTTTTCACCATTGCCTCTGGTCATCCTCAGAGTTGGGGTGGTGTCTCTTTGAGACCGGGGGGATCACTCTATTGTTTCTGGATCTTTGTAGGGAGTGACCCTGTGTAGCTCTTCTGGTGCTGCCCCAGCAAGGGAGTTCTGATTGTTGGAGCAGCTCCAGAGTGTGACACCCTTGGATTCAGCAACAGGGCGGGTGGGGGTGGGGGTGGGCTGGTGCACAAGGTTCTGGGAGTGCCTGGTGTGTAGCGACTTTGGGTCAGAGGACCCAAGGCTCCAGCTATCTCTGGCCTGGAGAAAGGGTCCACCAGAGGCAGGGTGGGCTCCGGAAGGGACATGGCTACCAGAGTCCCTGGCCAGATGAGCAGCGTTGTGGAGGCAGGGAGGGTACAGGAAAGAGGATCTGGGGTGTGTGGCCCCTGGAGTTCCTGGGCAGGGCATGGGGAGGTCCGGTGGGTGGGGTAGCAGCTCCCTGCTCAGCTCTTACCAGGGTCCAGAAGGCTACCAATCATGGATCTGGATCAGCTCTTCCGGAAGTCTGGGAGGGTGCCAATCACCTGTCCTGGCCGTAGCTCTTCCAGAGGTCCAGGTGCAGCTCTACCAGAGGTCCTGGAGGATGCCTCATAATTAATTATTTTTAATATTTATTCTCCCATTTGAATAGATGTGAGATTCATCTTTCCTTGGCTTATTTCATTTAACATAATGTTCTCCATTTCCATCCACAGTTGACTCTCAATTTGTCCCAAGTGGCAGAAAATTTTATTCTGCTTTACGGTTACATAATATTTCATTGTTTATGTCCAGCATGATTTCTTTATCCATTCATTTATTGATGAACATTTAGCTTTTTCCAAATCTTGGCTGTTGTGAATAGTGTTGTAATAAACATAGGAGTGCAGATATCTGATATACTGATATATGTCAATACACTGAATTCCCTTCTCTTGGATATATACTTACCAGTAGGAGTTCTGGGTCATATGAAGAGATAATGATGTAGTTTCATTCCTCTGTGTATGAATATCCAGTTTTCCCATTACCATTAATTAAAGAAACTATCTTTTTCCCACTCTATATTCTTGGCACCTTAGGTGAAAATAAGTTCATTATAGATATGTGGATTTATTTCTGGGTTCTCCTTTCTGTTCAACTGGTCTACACCAGTTTATGCCACTACATGTTTATGCCACTACCATGCTCTTTTCTTTACTACAGATCTGTAGTACAATTTAAAGTCAGGTAACATGATGCCTCCAGTTTTGTTCTTTTCACTTTGATGGCTTTGGTTATCCTGGATGTTTTGTGGTTTCATATAAATTATAGATTTATTTTTTCCATTTCTGTGAAGAACACCATTGGTATTTTAATGAGGATTGCATTGAACATCTAGATTGCTCTGAGTAATAGGGATATTCTAACAATATTGATTCTTTCTATCAATGAGCATTTTTCCTTTATTGTGTGAGTCCTCTTCAATTTCTTTCACCAATATTTTATAGTTTTTATTACAGTTTTATTATTTTATTTGTAGATATTTTATTTTATTATAAATAGGATTTTTCTTGGTTTATTTTTATTACTTTCCATTGCATATAGAAATGCTACTAATTTTTGTATGTTAATTTTTGCATCCTGTGACATTACTGAATTTATTTATAAGTCCTAATAATTTTTGTTATGTCTGTAGGCTTTTCTAGATATAAGTTCAGATCATCTGAAAACTAGAATAATTAGACATCTTCCTTTCCAATATGGATGCCCTTTATTTATTTGTTTTGTCTGATTACTATAGGTAGAATTTCTAGTCCTATGTTGAATAACAGTGGTGAAAGTGATCATCCTTGTCTTTTTTCCCTGATCTCAGAGAAATGGCTGTCAGTTTTCCCCTATTAAGTATGATACTAGTTGTGGGTCTGTAATCTATGGTTTTTATCGTGGTGGGGTAAGTTCCTTGTATACTTAGTTTTCTGGAAGTGTTTATCATGAAAGGATGTTAAATTTTATTGAATGCTTTTTCAGCATCAACTGAAGTGGTCATATGGTTTTTGTCCTTCATTCTGTTGACATGCAACCATCCTTGCATCCCTGGGATGAATCCCACTTTATCATGGTGAATAATATTTGTTAGGTATTGTTGAAATTGGTTTGCTAGTATTTTATTGAGGATGTTTGCATCTCTGTTTATCAGACATTTTGCCTGATAGTTTTCTTTAATTATTATCTTTGTCTGGTTTTGGTATCATGGTAAAATAGGCCTCATAAAATGAATTTGGAAGTATTTCCTCCTTTTCAATTCTTCAGAATAGTTTAAGTAGGATTGGTAGTAGTTACTCAAATGCTTTGTACAGTTTAACAGTAAATTCATTGGATCCTGGACTTTTCATTTATAGGAAACTTTTTAATATACATAGCCTCTATCTTGTTACTTGTTCTTGGTTTGTTCAAGTTTTGGAGTTCTTCCTGGTTTAATCTTGGTAGTTTGTATTTGTCTAGGAATTTATCCATTTCTCCTAGATTTTCTTTCCCAATTTACTATTATATAGTATATAGTTGCTCATATTAGTCTCTGACTAGCTTTTGAATTTCTGTAGTATCAGTTGTCTCCTTTTTAAGTTCTGATTTCTTTTTAATTTATGTTTTTTTCACTTTTTCTTAGTCCAGCTAAACGATTGTCAATTTTGTTTATCTTTTAAGAAAAACAACTTTTCATTTTGTTGACATTTGTATGTTTTATGGTTTGTATGTTTTATGTATGTTTTATGCTCTTGTCTTTATTATTTCTTTTTTTTTTCTACTAATTTTGGATTTGGATACCTCTTGCTTTGCTTTTCTAGTTCTTTGAGATGCATTAGATTGCTTATTTGGAGCTTTTCTACATTTTGATGTTGGCACTTAATACTATAAACTTTCCTCTTTACAATGCTTTTGCTGTATCTCATATGTTTTTGATATGTTTTGTCCTTTTTTTTCCATTTGTTTCAAGATTTTGAAAAATTTTCTTCTTATTCTCTTCATTGACCCACTGGTCATTCAGGAGCATATTTTTTTAATTTCTATATGTGTGTGTAGGATCTAGTATTTCTCCTGGTGTTGACTGATAGTTTTATTACAATGTAGTCAGAGAAAACACTTGATATACTTTCAGTTTTTTGAATGTTTAAGAATTTGTTTTATAACCTAATATATGGTCTATTCTTGAGAATGACCAATGAGTTCAGAATAAGAATGTGTATTCTGTGGCCATCTGATGAAATGTTCTATAAATTTCTCTCCGGTCCATTTGGTGAATAGTGCAGATTAAGTCCTATGTTTCTTTTAATTATTATTGATTGTTGGTGATTTTCTTTTTAGATGATCTGCCAATACTGAAAGAGAAGCATTGAGGTCTCTAAGAATTATTGTAGTGTGGTCTATCTCTCACTTTGGCTTGAATAATATTTGTTTTATCTATTTGTATGTTCCAGGGCTGGGTACACATATATTTAGAATTCTTATATCCTCTTCATGAATTGACTCTATAATTATGTAAGACTTTTTGTCTCTTTTTGCAGTTTTTGTCTTGAAATCTATTTTTTTTTTTTATACATGAATACAAGCACATGTTGCTTGGTAACCATGTGCATGGAATATCTGTTTTCATTCTTTCATTTTGAGTGAGTGTGTTTTTATAGGTGAAGTATGTTTCTTGTAGACATACAGTTGGATCTTTTTATTTTTTCATTCAGCCACTCTATGTCTTCTGCTTGGAGAGATTAGTTTATTCTCATTCAATCTTATTATTGATAGGCAAAGGCTTGCTATCATGCTGTTGCTACTACCATGCTATTATTTGATTTCTTGTTGTTTTGTGCTTCTCTCTTTCTTCCTCTCTTCTTTTCTGTCTTCCTTTGTTGAAAGTATTTTTCTCTGATAGTGTGTTTTAATTTCATGCTTTTTAATTTTTGTCTGTCTGTTGTAGGCATTTTGATTTGACGTTACCATGAGACTTGCAAAAAATATTTATTTTATTTTAATATGTGAAATTATTATTTTAAAAATATAAAATCTCTTAAAATTATTATTTTAAACATGTGAAATCTCTGCTTACAAACAAACATACAACCAAAGAGTAAAATAACCAATAGGTTACACTTTAATTCAACCTTCCTCCTACTTTTTATTTATAGTTGTCTCCATCTAAATATATATATTTCCACTGGGGCTGGGTTTGAACCCACCACCTCCAGTATATGGGGCCAGAGCCCTACTTCTTCAAGCCACAGGTGCCACCCACCATCTAAATCTTTTTATACTACCTTGTCAAAATGTTACTGTAGATAGTTTTAATATGTTTGTCGTTTAGTGTTCCTACTCAAGATATAAGTGGTTTATTCATTGCAATTACAGATATAGAGTTTTCTGTATCTGTGTACTTCCTGTCATCAGTGAATTGTATACCTTCAGAATATTTCTTATTTTTCATTAATGTCCTTTTTTTCAGATTAGAAATCTCCCTTCGTCATTTACTGTAGGATGGGTCTGATGTTGATGAAATCACTTAGCTTTTGTTTACATGGGAAAGTCCTTTTTTCCCCTCCATTTTTGAAGGTTATCTTTACAGGATACAATATTCTAGGGTTAAAGTTTTGTTTTGCTTCAGTAATTTGAATATGTTATGCCATTTGGGGGGGGGGATCAGTAAAGTTTCTACTGAGAAGTCTGCTACCAGGTGTATTGGAGCTTGTGTGTGTGTGTGTGTGTGTGTGTGTGTGTGTTTCCTTTTCTTACTCCCCTGAGAACCTTTTCTTTATCCATGGCCTTTGGAAATGTGATTAAATGCCTTGAGTTAATCTTGTTCAGGATAAATCTACTTGGGGTTCTATGAACCTCATGTACCTGGCACTGCCTACTGTGGGTGATGGGGGTAGGGTGGTATAGGCAATGTAAGACTATCTTTCCTGCCCTCTAAAAGGCTACAAGTAGCTTATTGAAGACTTTTGTTTAGTTTTGTTTTGTTTAGCTATATTCCTTTTTGCTCCTTATAATATCAAAACTTGGCAAATGCCTTCACCTGGAGACTGCCCATATATTTGAACCACGGCCTCCTGGCTCTAGTGGGTTTTTGTCTCCTAGTGTCCAGAGATGGCAGAAGATTTAGACATGACTTTTAAAGTTTACCAACCAGACTCCTAACCACCACTACCACTAAGAACAGCCCCCTCCACACACACAACTTACAGAACAAACATCTCAAAAAAAAAAAGAAAGAAAGAAAGAAAGAAAGAAAGAAAGAAAGAAAGAAAGAAAGAAAAGAAAAATGGCCATGAACTTGGGCTTCTTTAGATTTCACTTCATTGCACTTCATTGTTTGTGTAATAACAAAAAAATTCCTCTGGTTTTCTTTCACCGCAGGAGAGTCCATCACTGCAGATTAAAGACCAGTTTTCTGCTTATTTATTCTCAGAATCAGCAAATCTCTAAAGCTGGCAGTAACTGGCAGATCTTTTTGGCAGGGCTTTCTACTCTGAGTCATTTTAGCTCCTCTTGTCCTTGTTGATTCTACACTTTTAATGTATCAAAAATATATGTGCAATTACTCTTTTATTTTCTAGATTTTGCATCAATAATACTGTCCTGAATAAATGATAGATAATTTTTCAACTTTTAATTAAGAAAAGGGAAAAATTATGGTATTTACTTCTCTCATCCCTCAATAGCACCACTATTTATTAAGAGATAATTGTGTGCCAAACACAATACTACATGCTTTACTAAAGATACCTTCTATTTATATTTGGAGTAAGTCGGCCTAGTAAAGGTTTACATAACTTGCAATAAATGGAATTTGTATTTTGTCACTGGAGATATGTTTGTGTTGTGTGTGTGGGTATGCATGTGTGTATGTGTGGGTATAGTTAGTATCAGTGTGGTGTATTCTGGTACCAAATACCTGTGATTTTTTTGACACCAGTTTTTCAGTTTTCATAACCAACTGTCAAGCTCAATTCTGACTCTGACTTTTGGAAGTAGTGCATCCTCTACAGGTTAAGGTCTCAGTCCCACAATTCTTTCCTCATTTCTATGCTAGTCAAACAATAAGTACCTAGATTACTTGCACTTCTGCCCAGCTGACTACAAATCCAGGGGTTCTCACTACTCCTGCCATATTTAGTAATTGGCCAGAAAAACCCAACAAACACAAAAAAAGCACTTTATGTATTATTACTAGTTTGTTATAAAGAAAACAACTTAGCAGTAGTCAAATGGAAGAGATGTATAGGACGTGGTTGGGAGTGGAAATACCTGCATAGCCTTTGTGCCTTCCCTAGGCATAGTTGATGTGTTCCAACCCAGAAGCTGCCTGCATCTATGTTTAGGGGTTTGCATAGGCATAAGTCTTTGAATCACTGGCCGTTAGTGATTGAACTCATCTCCAATCCCTTTTCTCTCATAGGAGGCCAGAGATGGAGGTAAAAGTTCCAGCTCTCTAATCGTGACCTGATCTTTCTGGTGATCAGTCTCAATCCTGAAGCTTGCTAGGCCCTCTCCATAGTTAGAAGTCCCACAATTTTAGGAGTTCTGTGTCCAGTTCTCAGAACAATAACCAGATATTTATTTTTTATTATACTACAATATCTTTCCCAAGAATATTTTTGTACACAGGTTTACCATTAGAGGAAGGGATTTATGCTCTAGTTCTTCCACTTTAAAGTATGATTCTGGATTCAGTACTTAACTTTCCTCATCTATAAATGGTAAGAATAATACCTCCTTGG
The DNA here is from genome assembly GCA_963574355.1 of Loris lydekkerianus. Taxonomy (NCBI): domain Eukaryota; kingdom Metazoa; phylum Chordata; class Mammalia; order Primates; family Lorisidae; genus Loris; species Loris lydekkerianus. The sequence goes on from CAUYPK010031096.1 coordinate 10,015, forward strand.
GTAACTCTATGACAGGAACAACAGATATGGAACACATTTTTAAATTATAAATCTCTATAAATATTTTAGTTATCATTTCAATTAATAGATATTCACATTCATATCCTGGAGGAGGTTTTATTTATTCCTATCTTTCTTGTAGATAATGTCATCACATTGCCAATTACAGTTAAACCAAACAATCAAACTGTTATTCAATTGTGCACCAGTTAATCTCAGTATTGAACTTGGTACATTATATTGAATGATATACCTTAAATGTCAAGGAAAAGTTCTTAAATAAGCCACCAGCAGTAATACGATTTTCACCTTAGTTGGCTTGCCAAAGACATTTTAATTGATTGCAATGTTAAGTTTGCTAAAACTTCTAATAGAGATCATAAGAAAATTGACCTGTCAGTGGTTTAAAAAACAATAGGATGAAGGGGAACAAGTTATACAGAAATGTTTTTAAAACAAAGACAGATATTATGTTGAAAATCAAGCATAAATAATGTCTGTAGAATATATTCAGGCTTTATGTGGGCAAAATTCACGTAACAAAAAAGCACAAAATAAGATTTTTTTCCTCTCCAAACAGCACCAATTACTGGGAATTGATTCTCATAGTGATGGACACTGATGCACTGCAGCCAGAAGACTGAAACTCTACATCATCAGGCAGTTGAAATTATGTTTCACATAATTATAGTGTAATTATAGTGTGATGTTTATTTGTGAAACAGTAGAGTCTTAGTGTGCACCCATTTAGTTTACACAAATATAATTAAATGCTCTGTAAAGATCACTGGAACTGGGAAAGGGAGAGAGAGGAAGAAAGGGGAAATAGAAGTAATGGGGGAAAACAGAAAATTGGAGAGAGAGAAACACAACCATATTGAAATTTTACTCTAATTTTTCAAATTATTTTTCTAGAACTAAAATAGTGATAACAAGGAGGCAAAAATTAACCATTTAAGTTATGAAGAGTAATATTGACAATATGAATTTGTATAACCTAATCCCTCTTTAAGATGTCATTATACTCTATTTGAAATGGGTAATTGATATCTTGTGATTCTGAAGGTTTTTCTTCCCTCTTTTTATTTGAAACTAACCCAAATTTTAAGGAAAACATGACAGCTTTTACACTCCTAAAAAAAATCACAGTGTACCTCGGAAGCTCAGAAGACTTATCTGAGATCCAAGAGCAAGGCATTTATTCATATTTCAAGACTCCAGTTCTCATTCCCCATGTTTATGTTCTTTTAATGACTTTATAACATATGGCTTGTAAACTACCTTTATGGACACATACATACACCCCATATATTTGGGGCATCTTGCACATATACATACATCCCATATATTTTGGGGCATCTTACACACATACCATAAAAACAAACTTTAAAGAAATAGTCCGATGAAGAAAAGAATACCAGAAGGAAGGAAGGAAGGAAGGAAGGAAGGAAGGAAGGAAGGAAGGAAGGAAGGAAGGGAAGGAAGGAAAGGAAAGAAAGAAGGGAGGAAAGAAAAAGTTTCTCCAAAGCACTTTGTCACTCTTTAATTTTCAATAAGCAAGAATTATTATTTTCATTTATTTTGAAAATGATTATGCTTTATTCTAAATTGCCTAGGATATATTATTCTGACAAAGCTATAGTTTATTATTTCCACTTTCTGTCTTTTTGACAATTATTTTCTAAATTTTCATTAGCCAACTAATGGCCCTTTCCTGAAAAAGCTAAAGTGGTACACAACATATGATTTAACTCTTCATGGATAGCACTTGCCGACTTTGTTTAAATATTCTGCTCTTCCAATTATAGTCTTTTGCATTTGGGATTTGAAAGAAATAGCAGAGATATCAAATCTATTGTCTATGTGAAATGCAGGTATACCTAAAAGCTAGTCTTACATTTTGACAGGTTTTTAATTCACCAGATGTTCATGAAACATACACAAATCGTACAATCAGACTGAGGAATGCATTACACATCCAGATCTTGATTAGTGTTCGTATTTAGACTTCAGATGGATTATACCACTTCCTAGCTTATTGACTGAGAGAAACCAACTTGATTAAAACATACCAGTAATAAGAAACACAAGTACTTCAAAAGAAAATGCATTTTATAATAAAAACCATTTTAAGAAAATAATTCAATTAAGCTATTTCTGGATATGGGCAATATTACAGAGCAAAATACAAGACCAAATAAAAAACAATGAGCTACAGTAGTGCACTCTGGAAATCAGAGTCTTTAGTTGTGTGCTTTTTTTTTTCTCAAATAGCAAATAACCTAGCTTTTGTTTGATCTTTCTATTTTATGACTTTTTGTGATTTAGGTGGTTTTTAATATCTCCCCAATAAAGTACAAACAAAATCAAACATCATATCATAAAATTCTCATCTTTATTGTAGTTTACTAGATAAATGAGCAGGAAGCTAAGAGAGGATATATCTAATTTCTCTGAATTTAAGGCTCCTTTTTGAAATTTAAAATTTTCAAAATTCCTTCACTTTACACCTCTAAATTTTGTAGTAAATTTGTACCCATGTCTCCTGTACCAAGTTTTAAGAACTTCTTAATATATTAAATAATAAAGAGCTAATCATGAGTAATGTCACAGATTTACCTCCTAGTAAGTAACTGAATATGAAGCATTCCTAAGCCTCCTATAAAAAGATTTAAAAATTAAGGGAACTAGATGCAAAAAATAAGTAAATAAAAGAGAGAGGGAACGTTAGAGCATATTCTCTTTATGGTCTATTTTAGTCCACAAATTATCCATAAAATAATCGAGATCTAAAACATCAACTTCAAGCTCTAAATGATTAACTCTTACTGAATTTCATCAAGTATATTGAATGAACAGGAAAAAAAGAAGCCATTCTATTTTTTTTAATTACTATAGGTACATCATAGCTGTATATCTTCATAGAGTCCATGAGATGTTTTGATACAAACTGATTTTAATTGTGAATTAATCAAATCAGGGTAATTGGGGCATCCACTACCTCAGGCATTTATTTCTTTGTGTTAGGAAAATTCTGATCCCAGTCTTTGAATTATTTTGAAGTATACCCTGACAATGTTGATTATAGTAATTTTGTTATGCTGTCAAATATTGTTCATTCTATCTAACTATATTTTTGAATCCTCCCTCCCCATAATCCTTCTCAGCCTCTGGTAACAATGATTCTATGCTCTGTCTTCATGCAATCAATTGTTTTTAATATTTAGCTCTCACATATGAATAAGAATATGTAATATTTGTCTCTCTGTGCTTGATTTATTTCAGTTAACATAATGTTCTTCAGTTCCATCAATGTTATTACAAATGACAGGATTTCCATTCTGTTTTATGGCTACATAATATTGCATTGTATACATATACTACATTTTCTTTGTCCATTCATCCATTGATGAACACTTAGGTTCATTCCAAATCTTGGCTATTGTGAATAATGCTGGCATAAACATGGAAGTACAGATATCATATTGCTATACTAAATTACCTTCTTTTGGATATGTACTTACCAGTGGGATTTCTAAGTCATATGTTTGCTCTATTTTTAGCTTTTTTTTTTTTTTACTTCAAACGATTTTTTTATTCAACAAAGATTGTCACAAAATTGGATATCCCTGTACTTTGTTCACAATTATTCTTACTCTCCACAGAAAGGCTGCTTCTTAACATCTCATCTGGTGATGGCAAGCACTAAAATCCTGATTTTTAAATAGTAAAAATGACTCAGTGTTTTAAATTTAAAGCAGTACGTTGGTACATGGCTCTTGCACCCAGTATCGAGAATGTAAAAATGTCTATTTATTCAAAAATATTTTTTAAAAAATCTTTAGGCATGGACAATGACAGCAGTATACCATTATGTGTTGCCAATTGAAATCAGTTACTGATGGTTATAGTGGTTATTTTATACACCAGCCAGCATTTTCTTCATTTTCTTCAATTGACGTCTATGAAATTATTGGTGAGGAATACTGCCTTGAGCTTCCTGTCACAGTTTATTAATAATGCTAATGCACTATTCTAGGAATTAGAATGTATAACCTTTATACCACTTTCAACACCATCCATTGCAAGCATTCTAATCCCTTCTCTTCCATAGGAATTTCTGTTGACTACAACTTCTGCAGTAGTTACCAGAGAAGTACCCCAGTAGCATACAATAAAGCAGATTTTATAACCTTTTTGGGGTCAATAAACCCTTTTTTCACCATATTCACAAAATCTCCAATTATAATATCATAACCAGTTTCTGAGAAACTTGGCATCATTTTCTCAGCTATCAAAGATTGTTAGCTAGAGTTAATGAGTCCAAAACTGAAATCTACCAAAGCACAGTATGAACCCTTCCCAGAACAATGCCTGAAGTAGCAGCTCTTGTAGCATCTAGGGGACCAATACTCTGTCTTTATTTTCATTTACTTCAATGTCACTTGTACTGTTCATCTTTAGCACAGTTACCCCATCTCAAAGTTTTGCCAGACGTTCATTCCATTTTTCCTTTTCGTAGTCACCAGTTATAACATGTAACTGCTCACTGATTTCTTGAATGTTTTTGAGTTTGAACCCTGTCATCTTTTTCTTTCAAGAGCATGGCATCATCTTTGGGCACAACAACCTTTCCAACTTTTCCTAAGTTATGAGGCTCAACATTTTCAAGATTTAGCATCACCCCCTCTTCTCTAAACACTGCATTGCCAGTAGTAGTAGTCACATCATTAATCTGGTTCTTCCTATTATTACCAAAACCTAGAGCTTTGCCTGCTACAACATGAAGACCAACTACTAGCCTATGCATAATGAGTGTACGTAGAGCTTCTCCATCAATATCTTCAGCAATTATGACCAAGGGTGTATGGTGAACATTGTCAATTTCAAGTGCAAGTACAATGAACTGGAGACTAGAAATTTCTTTTAACTCACCCCTTTCCCTGGAGGCTGCTGCGGACGTGTTGTGGTGGTGGCAGCAGCAGCCAGCTGCCCCGGACCCCTCGGAGTCATTGTGCCTAGTTCCGTGCAATGCTATGGTGGGCCAGCCTGGCTGTGGTGCCTCAGGTGATATTATTAGTTGCAGTGCTATCCTGCAGATTATACTTGTAGATTCATGAAGAGTTCATCTGAAGTTTCATACTGACTTAAGTCATCTGTCGAGGAGGCTCCCATCCAGAAGGAGAGTTAAAGGACAGAAATTTAGCAAGTAACCTGGTGGATTAGAGCTGCACCAAGAGAAAAGTTTGAAGAACACACATCAAACCTGCTGAGGCGAGCTAAGACCCCAAGAATACAAACAAAAGGGCCTGGACTGCAGCTGGTCAGTGATGATTCTGCAGCACAGGAGTGATGAGAGGATGGTGGGCTGAGAGGGAACCACACCAGAGTGGCGGTGACCCGAGGTGAGGAGCAACAGCTGCTTTTGGCAACAATAGGGCTCACCCCTGGATATTCTGAAGTCACACACCCTGCTCTCTGGGCAACCAGAGGAAGCTAGGCATCTTCTCATGTGGCAACCACCATGGAACAAATCTCTGACAGAAAAGCAGGCCCCATGAGTAAAGGGTTTGCCTGAGACGGTACCAGCCTGGGTGGAGTGCTGGGACTAGAAAACAGACGCGCAAAGCTGGGAGATTCCCAGGGTGGGGCTGACCCAGAAGACGACTTTATGGAGATAGAAAATAGAATTTTCCAGACATTCCAAGAGATTCTTAAATTCAGATAGCAGACAGTTTCAGAACCCCAGCACAACACAATCTGAATAAGACATCCCCCAGGCATATCATAATTAACTTCAATAAAGTTAATATGAAGGAGAAAATTCTCAAAGCAGCCAGACTTAAGAAATCCATTACCTACAAAGGGAAGAATATTAGAGTGACTGCAGATCTTTCTGATGAAACTTTTCAAGCCAGAAGAGGGTGGTCATCAACCTTTAATCTCCTAAAATAAAATAACCTTCAACCCCATGTCCTGTATCCAGCTAAAGTGAGTTTCATTTATGATGGAGAAATTAAATACTTAAAAGACATTCACATGTTGAAGAAATTTGCCATAACCAAAGCAGCTCTTCAAGATATTCTCAGACCTATCCTCCATAATGACCAGCCCAATCCTCTACCACAAACATAAACTCAGAAACTTTTGATCAAACTCCAACTTCCACAGTGGTGAAAGGTTAAAAAATGTCTACTAAACTTTTGAAAAACTTGATACTCAAAATTTTATCAGGCTTGTCAATATTCTCCATTAATGTGAACGACTTAAACTGTCCTCTAAAGAGGCACAGGTTGGCTGACTGGATACAAAAGCTCAGACAAGATATTTGTTGCATACAAGAATTACATCTTACCTTAAAAGGTAAATGTAGACTCAGGGTGAAAGGATGGTTGTCCATATTTCAGGCAAATGGTAATCAGAAAAAAAGAAGGTGTTGCAATTCTATTTGTAGATACAATAGGCTTTAAACCAACAAAAGTAAGGAAGGAAAAGAATGGTCAGTTCATATTTGTTAAGCATAATACTTAATATAATGAGATTTCAATTATTAATATCTATGCACCCAACCAGAATGTGCCTCAATTTATAAGAGAAACTCTAACAGATATGAGCAACTTGATTTCCTCCAGCTCCATAATAGTTGGAGATTTCAATACTCCTTTGGCAGTGTTGGATAGATCCTCCAATAAGAAGCTGAGCAAAGAAATTTTAGATTTAAACCTAACCATCCAACATTTGAATTTAACAGACACCTACAGAACATTTTATCCCAACAAAAGTGAATACACATACTTCTCATCAGCCCACAGAACATACTCCAAAATCAATCACAACATAGGTCACAAGTCTTACCTCAGTAAATTTAAAGGAATAGAAATTATTCCTTTCATCTTCTAGGACCACCATGAAATAAAAGTTGAACTCAGTAACAACAGGAATCTGCGTACTCATACAAAAACATGGAAGTTAAATAACCTTATGCTGAAAGATAGGTGGGTCATGGATGAGATTAAGAAGAAAATTGCCAAATTTTTGGAAGAAAACAACAATGAAGACACAAATTATCAGAACCTCCGAGATACTGCAAGGGCATTCCTAACAGGGAAATTTATAACACTGCAAGCCTTGCTCAAGAGAATGAAAAGAGAGGAAGTTAACAACTTAATGGGACATCTCAAGCAATTGGAAAACGAAGAACATTCCAACCCCAAATCCAGTAGAAGAAAAGAAATAACCAAAATTAGAGCAGAATTAAATGAAATTGAAAACAAAAGCATTATACAACAGATCAATAAATCAAAAAGTTGGTTTTTTGAAAAGGTCAATAAAAGAGATAAACCTCTGGCTAGCCTAATCAGAAAAAAAAAGGGAAAAAATATTTAATTCCATCAATCAGAAATGACAAAGACGAAATAACAACAGACTTCTCAGATATTCAAAAAACCCTTAATGAATATTACAAAAAACTTTATTCTCAGAAATATGAAAATCTGAAGGAAATTGACCAATATTGGAAGCACATCACCTTCCAAGACTTAGCCAGAATCAAGTGGAAATGTTCAACAGGCCCATATAAAGTTCTGAAATAGCATCAACCATACAAAATCTCCCTAAAAAGAAAAGCCCGGGACCAGATGGCTTCACATCAGAATTCTACCAATCCTTTAAAGAAGAACTAGTACCTATATTACTCAACCTGTTCCAAAAAATAGTAAAAGAAGGAAGACTACCCAACATGTTCTATGAAGCAAATATCAGCCTGATTTTCAAACCAGAAAAATACCCAACAAGAAAAGAAATTTATGGACCAATATCACTAATGAATATAGATGCAAAAATATTCAACAAGATCCTAACAAACAGAATCCAGCAACACATCAAACAAATTATACATCATGACCCAGTCAGTTTTATCCCAGGCTCTCAAGGCTGGTTCAATATATGTAAATCTATAAGTATAATCAGCACATAAACAAATTAAAAAACAAAGACCATATGATTCTCTTAATTGATGCAGAAAAAGTTTTTGATAATATCCAGCATCCCTTCATGATCAGAACACTTTAAAAAAATGGTATAGAAGGGACATTTCTTAAACTGATAGAGGCCATCTACATCAAACCCACAGCCAATGTAGTATTAAATGGAGTTAAATTGAAATCATTTCCACTCAGTTCAGGAACCAGACAAGGCTTCCCATTGTCTCCACTGCTCTTTAACTTTGTCCTGGAAGTTTTAGCCATCACAATTAGGGAAGAAAAGGTGATCAAGGGTATCCATATAGGGTCAAAAGAGATCAAACTTTCGCTCTTTGCAGATGATATGATTGTATATCTGGAAAACACAAGGTATTCTACTACAAAACTCTTAGAAGTGATCAAGGAATACAGCAGCATCTCAGTTTACAAAATCAACATTCATAAATTGGTAGCCTTTATATACACCAACAATAGTCAAGCTGAAAAAACAGTTAAGGACTCTATTCCATTCACAGTAGTGCCAAAGAAAATGAAATATTTAGGAGCTTATCTAACAAAGGACATGAAAGATCTCTATAAAGAGAACTATGAAACTTTAAGAAAAGTAATAGCTGAACATGTTAACAAATGCAAAAACATATCATACTCATGGCTGGAAAGAATTAACATTGTTAAAATGTCCATACTACCCAAAGAGATATACAATTTTAATGCAATCCCTATTAAAGCTCCACTGTCATACTTTAAAGATCTTGAAAAAATAATACTTCATTTTATATGGAATCAGAAAAAAATCTCGAATAGCCAAAACATTACTCAGCAATAAAAACAAAGCAGGAGGAATCATGCTACCAGACCTCAGACTGTACTGTAAATCAATAGTGATCAAAACAGCATGGTACTGACACAAAAACAGAGAAGTAGATGTCTGGAACCAAACAGAGAACCAAGAGATGAATCCAGCTACTTACCATTATTTGATCTTTGACAAGCCAATTAAAAAAATTCAGTGGGGAAAGAATTTCTTATTTAAGAAATAGTGCTGGGTGAACTGGCTGGCAACCTGTAGAAGACTGAAACTGGACCCAAACCTTTCACCATTAACTAAGATAGACTCTCACTGGATTAAAGATTTAAACTTAAGACATGAAACTATAAAAATACTAGAAGTGCAGGGAAAACCCTTGAAGAAATTGGTCTGGGTGAGGATTTTATGAGCAGGACCTCCCCAGGCAATTGATGCAGCTTCAAAAATACACTACTGGGACCTGATCAAACTAAAAAGC